>JAPQWV010000979.1:0-149828 GCA_027422505.1 Craterostigma plantagineum
CTACGAAGAACTCCCTAGCTTTCCAAGGGAGGAATTTGCTTCGAATATGCTCAAGGATTTGAATGACATTTCATGGATTAGAAACGGTGCGGAGAATAACGTTGTTCGGATTTCTCAGGATCGATCCTTCTTTCCCTCATGCTTTGCCATTGTCCATGTGATGGAAAATATATATATTATGAGCTTATGTAGACATTACCACCTATTATGTAATTAGTTTAATCTTGGATTTATAATGATGATAATCGGGGTTATTTTTTCTTAGTTATATTTATAATGATGATAATTGGGAAGAATAACATTGCTCGTTTTGAAGCTCGAATCTGAGCGGGCGGCGCTTAAATCGAGGAGCAGCGGCGGCGTAGAAGTGATGGGACATACGGTGTGGGGCTATTTCAGCCAAAGGACTGGGCTTTTGGTGCTGCTGAAGGACACCCATTTGCTGAGGGTCGAAGCTGGGCCGCCACCGCCGCCGACATGAAGTGGGATTTAATGTGAAGGGATTGTCGGCCGATTGGTTCTTGCCGCCGGCCGACTTGAGATATGATTGATACGAGGATGGCGACGATGGATGTGTTGTAGTAGTTCGATCTAAGGCAACATTTGATGAAACTCTCCTATAAATGATCAAAACACATTGTGAAGTTATAGAGAGGCGTTTGTATTGTATCTAAGAAGTCTTGATCTTTTCTATGTATGCATGTACGTGGAATTATTAATTTTTCTCACTTTGATATTATTATAACCGAAATAAATATTAATAGCAGATTTGATTGCATAGCGTCTGGGTGGTGTAGTCGGTTATCACGCTAGTCTCACACACTAGAGGTCCCCGGTTCGAACCCGGGCTCAGACAATTAATAATTTTCATTTTTTTTTTTGAGTATTTCAATTTGCCCGAATTAATTAACTAAATTAACTGATTAGGGCTGATACGAAGACAGAGACGGAAGGGATTTTCATATCGCCTTTTTGCACCACGTCGCGACGAAACGCCCACTCATAATCTGAGGTGAATTTGTCATATTTTACAGTCTCGAAGCTTCCTTCCTCAAGTTCTAACTCGGGGGACTAGATTGAGGTTGTATGTTTTGCTGATTATAGCATCGCCTGTCTCGAACGGCGCCTGCAAATGGACGAGTCGATCTCCAATCTTCCGACTAGTCATCTGCTCGGTTCAGTTCCAGTAAGCACCTTAATCGTTTGCGCTGTTGATCGTTTTTTCCGGCTTGTCTTGGTGATATATTGGTTCGATCGTAGTTGGAAACAGGTCTTTATGATATTTGTGTTCTAGTTGGTTGATGATGAGGGATTTGGGCTTTCTTTGTGGGCGGGCAGTTCTCTATCAGTCATGGAGTGTTTGCACAATAATGGGAACGAGCGACGATTCCGTGCCTTTAAGTTTGCGATGCTAACAGTTGAATCGTGAATTTAAGTTTCCTTTTTTGGCGCATTTTATGACTTGAGATTGTGTATGGAATCAAACTCAATGGAATCAATCCTGAGCAAGTAAATCCAGTGCTTCGCTTTTTGCTTTTTTCTCAACTTGTTTTCCTTGTGCAGGCGGTAGTTAACGATGATAGGGAAGCCACAAACCAAGAAGGTTAGTAGATCAAATATTGTCTTGTCACATTTCTTGGGACTTTAGTGCTTACTCTTCAAAATATTTTGATGGCATATGTGAAACTCTTGTAGCTCCCAATGCCAACTTACAAATATTTCCTCCTAACGGTAGTGGAAGTCGGGGCCAAGGATATCAGAATCTGGGTGGTTCAATGGTATATAAGTTTACGATGTTAAGCTGATTTAGCATGCCTTTGTTTATCAACTTTTATGTAAAGTTCGATGGCGTGTTATCGGTTGCAGATGGAGTGGAACAACAGCCAAGAAACAGCTGGAAGGGCGTATTCAGCATCCAGTCCTATATGCAATATTTTAATGTCGATACAGACATTGTGTTGAACAGATTGATCAGTTCCTTGTTTCCATCGAGCGGGGATTTTTTCAGCAAGATCGATGCAAACCCTGATCTGTAAGTTTTTTTTTTGTTCAAATAACGAATGGTTCATAAGTTTATAATGCGTGTGTTGTTTCATGTGAAAGCTTATGGCAAACGTTAGTTATATATGAAGCATTCTGTTAAAGAGGTTTTGCCCCATACTCAGTTCGATGGTTGCTTCACCTTCATAAATAATTATGTTTCAGCTACGGGCTTGCCTGGGTCTCCACAACATTGGTATTTACAATTGCCATTTTTGGAAACTTTGCCACTTATCTAATGAAAGCAAGGAATGATCGACCATGGGTCTTTGACGTTAATTACATCAAAGTGGCTGCAATTTCCATCTATGGCTATGCCCTCGTCGTTCCACTGGCATATTACTTCTTGCTACTGTACATGGGATCAAATGCGAGCCTCGTTCGCTTTTGGTGCATGTGGGGATATTATTCTTCATCTTTGTGCTAAGCTCTGTGAGTATCCACTTCAACTGAAATCACCTAACAATTTTTTTAATTCAATCCCATTGATTTTTGTGATGAAAACATTATCTTTTTGTCCAGTTTGTCTTACTTATTCCACTGGAGTTCTTGCGATGGATAATTATCTTAATTGCTGGCGTTGTCTCGGCCACTTTCGTCAGTTTCAACCTCCGATCTTACATGCAAAGCCGTGATCTTATGATCATTGCCATCTCAGCTTTTGTATTGCAAATTGGTTTGTCAATTTTCATAAAGATGTGGTTTTTTGCTTAGATCACACTATCCATATATGCTTTGCCTAGTACAATGTGCTTGGGTATCTTGGGAATTTCGATTTGTAAATTACTTGTCGATTTTGTGAAAACTCTTAGCCTTGAACATGCAAGAAATCCTTTTGCAAATAGAATGGAAACACAGTAAAGATCCACCAGTTAATTATTACATATCAATAACTCAAACCTTGGAAGTTCTGTCGAGAAACGAAAAAAATCCTAAGATCACTTTGCATCATCTCATGACTCAACGAACTTCTGGAGATTCTTCAACCATGTAACGTATTCTCTGCCCTCCTTCTCGACCATGTATCCGTGCAAGAAACTCATCGTAGTAGGCTTAATTCCCCTAACTTCGAGGTATTTGTGGAAAGCCCTCTGCAGATTCTCGTCCAAATCCCTGAGAAAATTGCAAAGGAGGAATCAAAATCACACGTTAGAAACAACGAAAACGCATCAGAAAATTTCGAGCATGATCCGTCATCTCACGCAAACTCTGGTCCTTCGTAAGGAATCTGATCTTCGGTGCTTTCTTCTTTCTTAACCGATAAACTGTCGATAGATATATCGTCGGGATTCACACTGCAGGCAAACTCAAGGGTGGGAGCATTCTTCTTGGAGACTCTGACAACTAGTGGGATGGAAGAAGCTTGATTATTCTCAGTCTCTTGTCCTCCCTCATCGTTGTCTTCATCTTCCTCGCCATTCATGAGGTCGGGCATATGAACTTCGATGCTTATCTTCTCGCCTTGATATTCTCTTGTGAGGGTTATGGTTTCTTGGCCTGGTTCGTCCTCGATTTCAAACGGGAAGTCAGATGGGACACCCTCAACCTAAAGATCGAGACCGTAACATCCATGGGAATGGAATTTATGTTAGAATCTATCAACAATGCAACAGCACAGACGTTTCGTCCCAAACTAGCTAAGATGGTTGAAAAATAAAGCACTATCACTTGCTGTAGAATCTATCAACAATAGCAGATGTTTCGTCCCAAACTAGCTATGATAGTTGAAATATAAAGCAGTATCACTTGCTTTAGAATCTATCAGCAATAGCACAGATGCTTCGTCCCAAACTAGCTAAGGTAGTTGAAATCTACAGCAGTATCACTTGCTAGAAAATCTCAAGAGGAGAAACTTTATTACAATCCATTTCAAATCGATAATTTGGGGGATATTGATGAAAACTCAATCGAAGAAGCAAAAAAAAAAAAAAATAATAACGACAATTATGAAAGAAAGCAAACCTGATCTTCCCATGAGTTTCCTCGGCGGACTGTATCTCCGAGTCCAAGACGCGAAGGAGCTTCTCATCCGAGCTCGGCCGCGCCGAATAACGACGCTGAAATGACGGAAATGCCCTCTGCACGAGGTTTCTCGTGTTGCATACGGCGGCGGAGAACAGTACGGCGGAGCTGCGTTGGCCGTACGCCTGACCTGCGTTGGTGATTCGGAAGGCCAACGGTAAGACCCTCGAAGAAGCTGACCTTCTGATGATGTTGAGCGCCATTTTCCGAGAATTGAGAGCAAAACCAAGATTTCGGTTTAGGGTTTTAGAGAGGGTTTTGTTTTGGGTTTGTAATTTTCTTTTGTATTAAATTATATTAATTATTAAAAAATGAAATTACGTTGTTTTGATTTGGGCTTGATTTTTGTAGTTGGATTGGGCCAATTAAGGTGATATTGGGCCTCGTTAGCCCTCATATAATGTGATTAAATTAAAAATACTAACGAAAAGGTGAAATTGGGGAATTAGGAAGCTTAATGGAATACATTCATACAAAAGCAAACGGCACAGCTAAATATTGTTTTCTTTTTCTTTGAAGTTTTGATGATTTCATATTATATCATATAATAATCTGCTTTTCTTCCACTTGAATAGGGCAGGTTTGGGTAAGAAAGGATTTCATTACACTAACTGAAAATTGATTAGTTTAATCAGATTTCAGCCAAAATCATGACGAGGATTCTCCGATTACCATTACTGTCCACGTCAGATCGATCTTTACATTGATAGATAAAATGTATTACAGCAGTATAGATTATAATTGTCCAATTCACTGGTCAGAGTTCTTGCTCAAAACCCAAAGAAAAAAATTAAAGAAAAAGTAGCTCACTTTTCAATCCTGAAGGAGAATGTAAGGAAAATCAAAGACCATTGCCCCAACAACTTCCCACCTCATCAAGGTTCGATCTTTCCCCAGAATCGACGCAAAGATTTGATCTTTTTACCAGAAGAATACATACACACACAGATTACAGAGAGAAATCTACAGAAGAAAGAGAGATGAAAGAGCTTTTTGGAAGCCCAGGTAAAAAGAGTGGGCTGCTATTGAGGGCTGGACAGTGTTTTTTGCTGCTTCTTCCATTGGGTTTATGGCATCCGCTTCAGGATTTTCAGGCGTTACGGCCTTTTGGTAATCGTTTCTCATTTTTCCCTTACATCGTGCAAGAAAATTGATGTTTACCCCTAATTAGATTAGAGATATGATCTTGAAAAGGTAAGACACTGTTTCTCTTGCGATGCGTTGTGGTTGCTTTTATGGGTTGCTTCTTATGCGATTTCTAGGAAAGATTTATCCATCAATGGAGTTCAATGCCTGGGCCAAATCAGCGGATGTCAAAACAGAGCATACATATAAGGAAAAAGTTTCTTCTTCTTAATTCGATTCTCTAATGGCTGAAATATCTCTTTACTCTCTCAGCTACTTAATCGCATCAATGGGGCTTCAATTTCTATGGAGCTTCGGACTTCTATGCCTCGACATACATGCCTTGAGGCTCAACAAGGACTTGCACAGTCCCATAGTCGTTAGCCTCTTCCTAGTCGGCGATTGGGTAAAAATCTATCTTCTGATTCTATAGCGTCTAACGAACGACTGCTTATATGTTTCTTACAGTATTCAAAGCTTATCTTCGCAGGTGACTTCATTGCTATCTCTAGCTGCAGCTTGTTCCTCGGCGGGCGTTATGGTGCTTTTCGTTAGAGATACGAGCGTATGTAGTAGCAATAATCCTAAGCTGCCGTGCTTTACGTTTCAGATTTCCGTAGCTTTTTCATTCCTGTCTTGGTTTCTGCTCTTCGTATCTTCTAACATCATGTTTTGGCTCGTGGCTTCGATTTAGTACGAACAAAGTTTTGTCCCTGCTAAGTTTTTGGATGTATATAATTATTTGAACTCAATCCATAAAAATGGAAATCGTTGGATATACTCCATCCATTCCACGAACCTTATCACTTAAGTTGCTTGGCACGCAAATTAAGGTGACATTATTATAATAATATAGTACAATGAAAAAGTAAACAAGTGTATATTTTAACACGTCTTTAAGAATATTTAATATTATTATATTGATTATTTGTGATTGTTTTTTGCTAAATAAGAAAATGTGATAAAATTATTGGGATGCCCGATATGAAAAGTGTGATAAAATTAGCGGGGCGGAGGGAGTATTTGCTATCTTTGGTTTTTTCGTTTTCAAAGATATGTAGTAATCATTAAACAGGCTCGAAAGCTGGGGAAGATGTATAAATAAATGAATACTTAGGGAGGTGATCCAAGGGCTAACTCGATTTATATTACCGTCATTAATCTATAAAAAAAATTAATGTCAATGTCGATCTTAAGTCTCAACGATCGATTTCAATTATAATTGGGATTTTGTATTATTGACGCTATACGCAAGGGATTGTAATAGTTATGAAATTTACTTTTTTTCACCCGAGATTTTACATTTAAATTCTTAATTCTCACCTAATTTACCAAACTTGATTACATACCATTCATTATAATGCACATAATTTGGTACATTCGATACTCATTTTACGCTTATTGACAAACAAGTTCTTTAAATATATATATATCTAACCAGCTTTTTAAGTGCATGACCATTAATTTACTTTTTTTTCCCTTTTGAACTCTCAAACTCAGCATCATTATTAGGGTTTTCAAACGACATCCCTCAACATTCCAAGCATGCTCAGACCGTTAATTATTTTTTAGGATTTTGCGCTACTTATTTGCTAAGTGTAAGAAGCGCGATCATAAGCGAACTATACTTTTATAACCTGGCGACACATAATTATCGTCGTACATCATGATATATATCAAAATATACAATACAGCAAACAATAAAAGAGCACTCGAATCTTAATGCAAAAAGAAAGCGCGCGCAAAAAATCCTATATATATATCATAGTCCCCATGTAATAATAATAACGCTATCAATCAATCATATCTCTCAAATCATCAGCGTATAAGAAAGCTACCCGTCTTAGCCTCTCCACACACAGGGCACTTATCCACGACGTCGTCGCACCTTTTACACACCGACACGTGCCTGCAAGGAAGCATCATCACCACCGCCGCCGCCGTCGTGCATACCCCACACTCGAGCCCTTCCGTGGCCGGCGGATTACTGCCTCCGGCGGCTGCCTGGTGGGACGACTCAGCCTCGTCCGGCGCTCGGCTCAGCCTATTCATCTCCACCTCGTTAGTGAGGTGAACCCTAAGAGCTCTGGCCATCCGCTCGTAGTGGGCGGCGTCGGCCTGCAGCCGCTCCGCCTTGTCTCTGTAGTGATTGTATTGGTTCATAGCGCCGTCGAGCTGAGCCTCCCTTCGACTGAGCTGATGCTCCACCTCTCTCAGCCTCGCCGTGGCTCTCTCCTCCGCCGTTTTTTTCTGGGTTTCCATCCATTCCCTCAGCTTCCATCGCTGCAAGCGAGGAGAGAGAGAGAGAAAAAAAAAACGTTTATGCAATGATTTAAAACTGTAGGAGAGAGAAGAAAGGGGTTGGAGGGGAAAAGGAGAGTTCTTTCTCACGTAGTTTAGGATCACGTTGTCTATTTCTGAATAGGGTGGACGTGGGTATGGGTCTTCGACGTAGTCGTCGCCGACGGTGGTCAGCATCGCCATGAACGAGAATGGCTGACTGGTGGCGGTGGTGGTGTTTGCCGGCGGCGGAGAGAAGGGAGGAATGAGGTTGGTGAAGAGAGCGGTTTGCGGCACGCCTGTACTCATCGGCGGAGGGTTATTAGGGTTCCGATTGATCCTTATACCGCGAGCAGAAGCCATGAATGGCTGCTCTTGATAGGAAGAATTAGGGTTTGGCGGGGGAGGGTTATTGTTATGGTTCCGATTGATCCTAATACCTCGAGCAGAAGCCATGAATGGCTGCTCTTGATGGGAAGAATTAGGGTTTGGGTTTGGAGGTGGTGATGGATTTGATCCTCCAACGTCGACCATGGGCTCCTTCATCTTCCTCTTTCTCGATGCTAACTGATCTTCATTTTCTGCAGAAGATGGAAAGTTATTAAAGGAATGATAAAATATGATTACATGGATACACAGAAACGAAGTTGCTAATGTTGTTAGAAAACCAACCTTGGTCACCGCCTGAAGACATGGTGAGGTATGTAGAAGAAAGGAACTCAGAAAATTTGCAGAGTGAAAGAGTGAACGACCATTGATGATGGGAGTGGTGTAATATATAGAGAATGAAACGGTGGCAGCCATTGAAGAAAGAAGAAGAAGATCCATGAATGGTTTAATGGTTGCAACGTTATTTCCGACGAAGCTCTTCGTGAACGGCGGCAACCATTTGAAGAAGAAGATGATACATCGTAATAATTTAAATTTTTAATTTGTTTTCCGAATAACTGAACTGGGCCATAAGAAGCCCAATATCTAAGGGCCCAAATACTGAGGCCCATTTCAGTAGCTACAGCTTTGCAAATCGCCATCGCACGCTTGCTTTGCTTTCGAAGTCCCAAATCACGAACAGGCGAATTACTTACGGAGAAAACGAAAGATGTTGCGACATGGTTCGAGGCTGCTCGGCGGCCGGGCTTCTGCGGCGTCGATGAGGTGGAGCCTCCGTTTTTCCACCGATCTGCCGTCGGAGGCTGTCGGAGATTCGAAGTTCATCGAATCGTGGAGGAAAGTGGTTCCCAACTTGGAACCACCGCAGACCCCATCATCTTACATGACTCCACGCCCGCCGATACCTTCCACCATACCGTCTAAGCTCACCGTCAACCTGGTTCTTCCGTATAATTCTCTCCTTTCAGCCAAAGAGGTAATAGTTTAATGGAAAACCTGCGGGTGGTTTGAATTTCTATTTTTTGTTTTGTGAGTGAAGCTCGATCTTTATGCTTGTGTGGGTTATTTGTTCTTAAGCCTTTGATTGGTCCTCCCTTTGTGGCGATATTGCATGGGTTTTCATACCGATTTATGTTTAGGTTTGGGATCATTGCTTTCAGCTTTCTCCTACGATGGTGATGTTTCTATATAGTAATGTTTGTGTAGTGTGATTATTACTTCTGCTTCTTTCATCTTTATACACTGTTGAACTCTTTAGTTAACAAGGAGCCCATGTCATTACTTGTTACGTTTCCCTATTGAATGCCGACGCGTTGGTTTACTGATTGTAAGAAATGAACCTCGCTCATCAACCTTTTAGCTAAATGGTGACAACAATGGGGGACGCAACACGATTTTTGGTGGATATTTCTGTAATCTGTTTAACTTTCCTAATCCTTTATTTGTAGCCGAAACCATCTTTCGTAATTTTCTTATTAGATCTGTCCGTGACCAGTTATGCGCTGTTATATCATGCATTGCTCTTCAGATGCTATCTTTACCTTACCACAATGTTATGATTAGTCGTCGAGATCTGTTGGAAATCCTCGTAGAGCTTGAACTTTCAGTTAATAATCCTATTCGTACGGGGTGGAATCCATAGGATAGGAATTCTTGTAAGTTGTAATAGTTTGAGGCTTACATAATCTACACTATGCGTGAAAGGAGGTTGTTTTGAAAACATGAATCTTCACTCGCTGAACGCCAATGACCCCCTTAACTGCAGAAACATATAAAACTGAGTAATCTTGGCTTTCCCATCTGCTTACATGTTAGACATAGTTTCACGTGGGGTTTTCGCAAAGAAGGTAACTTCGATTTGTGCATTTGCTCCAAAATTCTCCCTTTCCTTTTTTTCCCCAGGTTGATATGGTTATAGTCCCAGCAACAACTGGGCAGATGGGTGTCTTGCCTGGCCACGTAGCTACGATCGCAGAGCTAAAACCTGGGATTTTATCAGTTCACGAAGGTAACGAAACGACCAAGTTTTTCCTCAGCGGTGGCTTTGCCTTTGTCCATGCGAACTCAGTCGCCGATGTAATAGCCATCGAAGCTACTCCTTTGGACCGCATAGACCCGAGCCTTGTCCAGAAAGGGCTCGCTGAGTTTCAGCAGAAGCTAAACACCGCGTCGACCGACGTGGAGAAAGCTGAGGCACAGATTGGAATCGACGTTCACAGTGCTCTCAACTCTGCTTTAACTGCTTGAAAAAAAAGGGTTGGCAGAAAAATAAGAAGAGCCCTTTTGAAACTAATCCGTTGAGACCTCTTAAATGGCCTTTTGAAGAAACTTAGAAATTTTTTTCCCCTAGAGAAAGATGTGGAAATCCTTGCATGGAAGGATTTTTATGGAATAATTGTTATGACATGGTTTATCATAATTTTCAAATTCTATTCGCGAATTAATCCAATAATTATATAATAGTTCAATAAGGTATTCTAATGTATCATGATATGACCAAGAAATGGTTGACTGGAGCATCTTCATACACATTACTGATATTCACGTCTCCATGATTCTGAGTATCACCGTAATGTGAATTATTACATCATTCTATTTGTAATATTGTGTGTTGTTTAATCGGGTGATGTATGTTGTGATATTGAGTAAAGTCACATTTAACCTACGTAAATCTCTAGGTAGTAACTGGCATGGATCAATTGTTTATTTTGAGATAATACTCTACGTAATGTGATTAATATCTAGTTTAAAATTTTGTAGTTATAGGTCTTTTTAATTATCCTATATAATTATTTTTATTATTAAATATTATTATAAGATTTCAAATAGTTTAGTTATATAATTTAAGATATGAATAAGTATGTATAAGATTAGGAATGTTAAATATAAGGGTATAATGTTGTCCAAATAAAAATTTAAAGATCACTCCATCAGGATCAAATAGCTTTTTTTGGGGTGATCTAAAACTTGGTATATCATTCCATTCTCATCACATATGATCCGAAGACAAATTATCTGAACTAAACAAACGAAATAATGAGCAGCTGAAGGGGAATCACCGTGATGTTTTTTGGAGGATTGCCCAAAACCTAACCTAACAGTTAACACCGTATAATCTCTCTCAGAACAGTCGGGGGTAGGTATATGCACATTCTTTTACGGGGTAGATGGTATCTCTTATTAAAAATTTATTACATTATTGCGAGATTAAAATATGGTAATCGTCTCTGAAAACTGTGAATTCCAGCCATGCACGTGCTATAATTTAAAACCCCTACGCCAGCCAGCCAGCCAACGCTATCTTATATTTATAAATACTACACTTGATACACTTGCAATTTTCCAACATTTATCCATTTAATTTCTAATTTCCACACTACGGGACTATGTGTGTTTGAGAGAGAGTAATTATTTAAGCAAAATATGAACTCATTTCATTAGGTGAATAATAAATAAATAAACGTATTTGTTCAATGACTCGCCTTGATCTCAAAGCTACGAGAAAGAAATCAACTACTCACTTTTCCGACCAAATGATGAAATATAGCAAGGCACACACTTAACAAAAGTGTAATATATACTTAGTTATTTCTCATATTTGATATCGCCGCGCTGTATGCGCAGATCATTTTATAAAAAGAATCGTGACATTGAATAAGGGTTTTTACATAAGGTTTTAATCTAAATTTTAGAAATTATGTGTACATACCAGTATCTATCTACTAACCATTCGGTGTGACCCTTTATGCGCGTAAAATTCAAATATTTCAACTCTAACAACTAATAAGATACCATTTCCACATGCAACGAATTATTATAAATAAAGAGTGATAAAATAATCAGCACGCCCATTTGCATAGGTTCCCTTAATACTTCACCAACTATTATTACAATACTATTTTATCCTCCGTACTCGACTTTTCTTTTCTTTCTTTTTTTTTTTTATATACTCACGTTCGCCTATAAAAACGTAGTCGTCATTCAACTCTTCCTTATCTCACACAAATCACTACACAAAGCGTACGCTATATTCACACAAATGGCTAAGAATCTCAAGACAAAAAGCGTGGAAGAATGGTTCGAAAACCTCAGCTCACTAAAAGAAACGCAAACGAAGATCGAATTCTACTTCCAAGACATCCTCGGAGGCGAAAATCCCACCGTCCACAAAGTCGCAGAATCCCAAATCACTTCCAACTCTCCGACGACTTTCGGGCAGGTCAGCGTCGTGGACGACGTGCTGACCGATGGGCCCGGGCCCGATTCCAAGGTTGTGGGCCGGGCCCAAGGGACCATAACATTCGCCGACTTGAAAGAGACGGCGATAAGCATGAGCATGAACATCGCCTTCACCGAGGGAGAGCATAAGGGTAGCACCATAACGATCTTAGGGCGAAACCCTATCTTCGAGGAGGAAAGGGAGCTTACGATCGTAGGGGGGACGGGAGAGTTCAGGTTGGCCCGAGGGGTTGTGGTGACGAGCACGCACTCGTACGATCCCGTGGCTAGCCACGGGATTCTGAAGTACACTCTTTATGTTGTTCATTACAAGAAGTGCGACTGAATTTGAGTTTGGAAATGCTGTGTGGGTTGTGTTGTTCTTTTTTTTTTTTTTTTTTTTGTCTTTTGATTTGTGTTTTGTGTTTGAATGAATGGGTTTGAACTTGACTTTGTAGTGTTAGGGTTTTGAATGCCCCTTGTTGTAATAATCGGTTGTGATCCGTTACATCACCGATGTTCCACTACATGTTCGACATAATAACTTTACAAAAAATTTCCTTATAAATATCTAAAAACTAAAATATGCATATCAATTTGATCATTATGAAACAGAGTTAAAATCAGATATGTTTATTTGGTTTTTTACCATATAAATTATATGAAATAATGATGATTTTATGATTTGATGGAATATGTACGCAAAAAATTAGAGAAAAATTAGAAAAATAAAATAAAATTTCTCAACAGCATAATTTGACATATGTCATCACATGGTGATGGAGCATAGACTCGAACATGAAAATGAGAAAAATGATCCCAAGCTGTAATAATGTGTGAGTCTGTCTTTTCCACAAGTTGCTGAGCCCAGTGATTGGGCTGGGCCAACTTTTTATATTTCAGAATAAAGAGGACCATCTCTTTGACTGTGACTACCATAATAAATATTTTTTGTTTAATTAAAATGTCTGTTGTTACTGTCTACTGCAAGAATAAATATTTCCTGAAATCTGAATGTTCTTGTTTGGGGGTTTGATCTCATCTCAAGACTCTTAACTAACTCTATTTGCAGAAAGAATACATCAATGAAAAGAAAATTATTTTTTTTTCTATACAAAATTTGTCCTCGGCTGTAAAAGTATATTGATTCAAATATTAAAATATTGTCTTTGAAAAAATACAGAAGCTTTACCATTAACAGAAGCAAAACGCGGCTACAAACAAAACAAGCTCTCGCCATCTTCTTCAGCTTTCACCAACGTAGATAGAGAGAGATGGGAAGAACATGCACCGTCGTGCCAATGATTCTCCTAATTTTATGAAATTCTTAAATCTCAGTAATATATTAAAAACAAATACACAGAAAGGATAAATTATACATAGTACGTAAACTGCTAATGTTTGTACTTACCAGCTTCAACTACGGCCCATGACCATAGGTTGATAGGCTTTCAAAAAGCACCACCATGATGAATATCAAATTGAGCTATATACATTACGAAGAACAAGACAAGACAAAGCAGCCTAACAAAATAACCAAAGATAAATAATGCACTAAATAGACGACTAAAGAAAATATTTATTTACTAAAACAGGGCATTGTCATGGGTCTCTTGCCGGTGGGGGGCGGCGCTGGGTTGGCGGAGGAGGTCATGGATCTCTGGCCGATGGGGGCGGCGCTGGTTTGGCGGAGGTCATGGGTCTCTGGCCGGTGGGGGGTGGCGCTGGCTTGGCGGAGGAGGTCATGGGTCTCTGGCCGGTCGGGGGCGGCGCTGGTTTGGCGGAGGTGGTCATGGGTGAAGGGCCGGTGGTGGTCGGCGCTGGTTTGGCGGAGGAGGTCATGGGTGAAGGGCCGGTGGTGGTCGGCGCTGGTTTGGCGGAGGTGGCCGCGGCGACGACGAGATGGACGCGGACGGTGAAGTGATATATTAAAATCCTCGAGTTTTGTTTGATGTGTTGTTTAGTTCTTATAGAGAATTGAATAGAGATATACTCTTTATTCTGAAATATAAAAAGTAGGCCCAACCCAATAAGTGGCTCGTCAATGTGTGGACTTAGACCAATTTTACTAACCTGGAAAACGGTGAAAACGTCACCGCAAAACTACCCCGCGCATATTGGCACACCACTCAACACTTTATATTTTCGACGCGTCATTGGAAATTTAACTAATCAACTACGTATCGAAAAATTCATGGAATTGATTAGTGCCCAAGTGGTGGTACTCATTACGTTAGCTTACTAATTAAAATGCCCATTTATCTTAGCTTAATTGTTAGTAAACAAACTACTATAAATAGCTAATATTTATATATAATTATCACCGTGCATTGCACGGTTAATTACTAGTATAAATCTTATTAAAATGATAAAGCTTGGAAGGACAAACACACGCATCTATACTATTTATTAATGGTGAGGACCTTTTAAAAACTGCTACAATTTGGTGTATCAATTACAACAAAATTTCTAACCAATTTGTCAGTTATTTAAATTAATATATAACCACCCCACCACGTCAGTATGTAATATGTATTAGATTTTGCACACGTGTGCAGGGTTACTAGTATATTATATATAAATATATCTATACTCTTTTATTAATCCTCAGCACCATGTAAAAACTGCCAATTGTAATTCAATTTGGTGTATCAATTATATCAGAAATTGAAGCCAAGTTGGTAGTTTTCCCACGTTCAATCCATTGGAAAAACTGTCATCGGTTTCATGTCTAAACTATCTACAATTAAAAAAACAAAATAAAAGGAAATTAACCCAGAAGGAAGTAGAAACTGTCATCTATATTGGATTTACACATATTCGTTTTGGGATTTAGAAAGGGTCGCCGAACATGCGTTACATGCATGTGTACTCTTGCGTGCCAACTTGCTATTATTTTAATTAAAATATCAATTTTAATTTTATCATACACGTAGGGTGTGCACTATGCTAGTATCTTTCTATTTTATTAAGGCTCCTAGCATTGGAGTAACTTCTTTGGTGTGGCAATTTTGTAATCTAAACCACTAACAAATTGACAAGTGTTATTTCATTATTGATTATTATCTATTCTCGCAGCTACTAAGCGCATATTACAGAAAAAGGTCGACGGACGTCAGCCCATGATCTGCACAAAATAACTGCACATGTTCGAAATAAAACTACCTCCATGCTATAAATAAAAGTAGAAACTATTGTATTATTTCTCATTTAGGATTCAAAGTGTTAAAATATAAAACTACCCTTACAACATGATTTTTTTTATATATTTTTATATAGTGCACACGCATGGAGTGTTGTGCCCTGTATACTAGTATATATATATATATATATATATATATATATTCCATAATATAAAGGCTTAGGGGTCGATAAAAACTGCCATCAATTGAGTTCTTGGTCTGTCAATTTAATTGACATCACAACCGTTCGTTAGGTATCTGGATCAATATAAACCATCGATAGAGAAAGTTTTAGATAATAAATAATTAAAAAATTTAATCAAAACCCCGCGTTGGCAGTTGACACACGATGTCCACTTGCAAACAAAACTGACGAGAGGAGGCGAGGGAACCCTAGAATCTATTCCATAATATAAAGGCTTAGGGGTCCATAAAAACTGCCATCAATTGATTTCTTGGTCTGTCAATTTAATTGACATCACAACCATTCGTTAGATAGTAGGCGTTGGATATGATCAATCAATCTCGCCTTTATTTCGGGCTTTTTATCCAAATCCAAGAATTGAAAAGTAAATGGACTCACTATGTAACATGTGAGCGTGACTACCGTAGTAAATAATTAATTTTTGTTTATTAAAAATTACGTTACTGCAAGAATAGATATCCTGAAAGTTATTATCTACTCAACTCGATTTGCAGAAAGAATACATCAATGAAAAGAAATTTTTTTTCTATACAAAATTTGTCCTCGGCTGTAAAAATATATTGATTCAAATATTAAAATATTGTCTTTGAAAAATACAGAAGCTTTACCAGAAGCAAAACGCGGCTACAAACAAAACAAGCTCTCGCCATCTTCAGCTTTCACCAACGTAGATAGAGAGAGATGGGAAGAACATGCACCGACGTGCCAATGATTCTCCTAATTTTATGAAATTCTCAAATCTCAGTAATATATTAAAAACAAATACAGAGAAAGGATAAATTATACAGAGTACGTAAACTACTAATGTCTGTACTTACCAGCTTCAACTACGGCCCAGGACCACAAAAGTAGGTTGATAGGCTTTCAAAAATCACCACCATGATGAATATCAAATTGAGTTATATATTACTAAGAACGAGACAAAACAAGAAAAACAGCCTAAGAAAAGAACCAAAGATAAATGATCCACTAAACAGACGATTAAAGAAAATATTTATTTCCTAAACAGAGCATTATCAAGATACGTACTTAAATCCATGTCAGGCAGTTTTCCTATAGTGGGAAGCAAAACAGAATAACATAACATGAAGAACTGTGCTTTCTTCCTCTGTAAAATACTTCGCGTATAGAAATCACTTTTTTAGAGTCACTATGCTTCAGATTAAGAGACAGAAAATCCATTAACAACATTAAGTTACTATGTTTCAGTATCAGAGACAGGACAACTAAAGCATGCTTAAGACATGTAAAATCACTAGAAAACTGAGGTGGCATTAAGTGGCTAAGGAAGCATAATTTTATTACAATGCAAGAATACATCAATCAAGTGAGCTGCGTAAAGGAGCTCCCTTCAGTCCAAGCACAGAAAGGAGAGGGGATATGAAACTATCTCTCGCATCATTCGTTTAGTCGAAGTAGCATAATCTTAAACCTAATGCCATCGTTTAATCGAATGAGTCAACAGATAGTTCAATCCCTTTAATGCTCTTCCATGAGTGGGCTGAAGGAAGCTCTTTTAATAGGTTTTCTCACTGCAAAAACATTCACAAGGTATTAGACAGCATTGTATATATAGTGTAGATAAGAATCATGATGCAGTAATAAAGTTTAACCGTTTGTAAGCAGTTAGAGATCATATTTCAAATTCAGCCTTTATAACACGAAAACTACGACTTAAAGGCAATGGAAGATGGAATATTGATAGATCTAAACCAGTGTAAGAAGCTAAAATGTTAAGTCATCGACAAAGATATATCGTTCCTACTAAGTTCTATCTAAGCTTGAATCAATTGATAAAAATTTTGTACCATAGTTGAGGTAGTATTATACTTATCAAGATTGATGAGATCTGATAAGCTCAACATCTTCTCTACACAAACCCTACGTCGAAGGTCTGATCTTGATAACAAAAACCAAAGCCCAACTGGGATTATTAGACTTCAGAGAACAAACCTTCCAAAAATTTGCTAGGTAGTAATAAGATTGAACTTCGCAAGAATGTTATTCATTAATGAAAGAAATCACACCGTTGATCTTTTGGTCCTTTTCTAGCAGTGGCAAGGGGCTAATAACATGAATAATCAACATAAATCAAGGAAAAGATTAGCTTCCTATCAAGGAATAGCTCGAAAATTGAAGAGGGCAAAACCCTGAATAATCCACACTAAAGTTATAAAGCATGAACACACAACGAATACCTCGAGGCTCGAACTTTGTTTTAAAACCCTAGAATCGACTGTCATTTAAGCTGCAGCAAAGCAAGCACGGGTAAACACAAAGATCAGATAAAAGATAGCAAACAAGTTGATCTATTTATTACAAGATATTATCATTAATATCAGGTAATAAATAACAAAGCGCAAAGAATCGCGTAAGAACAGTGAGTGATATTGTGAACCCAGGTAGGGAAAATGATGGGTCGCTCTCGTCATGAGAATCAGAGAATGAGAAAGAGACTTGTAACATTTTTTTCACGCACTAAGCATCGCTTATAAAGCTCACACATGGCTGGTGTGTGTGTGTTTTAAATAAAAATAAGATGTATATTAGCCTCATTCATTACATTACTTTGTGAATGAGATTCTTCTGTAGGTCAGAAATATTGCAGCCAAAAAGGACCAAAAAGAATTTAAATGAAAAAAGGAAAATGTGTATGAAAAACCTTTGTTTCTGTAACGCACAATTGATGGTAATAATTGAGGGGTCATGAACATCGATTTATTTCATTTTCTTTTCTTTACAAGATACATCATTTAAGTATATATGTTTGATAAAATCCCTTTCTTTTGAAAAATTAGAATTTCTCCTGGGTGGACAAATCATGTAGAGGCCCCTTCACGTTCTTTAAAACGTTGTTGAGCCTTTTGTGGGGATGCTATTTCGTAAAGGTCCTTCATCGTTATTCCATATTAATCATTATATATATTTTTTTATTTCTCTTTGATATTTTATCAGTAACCATCAATAGTTCTTGAATTCTTGTGTGAATGTTGAGGTTTCAAGGTATTCGAAAGGTCATATGATCATTCCTGATCTTCCTGCGTTATGCTTGATTTCATGATTCTACCAATTAAACAAATGAATTAACTATAGGAGATATTGAAGTTGGTCCATCCAATTAAGAATTTTGTTATTCTTACATTCCCATATTGGAAAATACGAAATTAACAAATATAATAATATATGACCATGTTATGGATAGGATACGAAGCATCATGACAGAATCTATCCATCTCATGAAAGGTTTTTGGATATGTGTGCCTGCAAAAAACAGCTACAGTAACACACTGTTCACTCCACTTTGATGTGTTCGCCAAACAAAGTACAAAGGTAGTCATTCACACCCCATTATTTTATTTATTTATATTAATCGTCAGTTGTTTTTTCTGACTCGTGAATTTCAGAAACCAATTTAAATTGTGTTTGTTAGCATAAGAAGGAAAGAAAATTAAAACTTAAATGAGAGAAAATAAAACTCAGGAAAGGAACAGCTGGCTGTCTTTGACTAGACAGCATACCACTGTTCTTGCACGCTGTTTCATTTCTTTCCCCATTCTTATTTCTAGAAAAAAAAAATTATAATATGCATATGTTTTATTTTTCCCATCACCTTAGTTCAGCTTCAAATTCAAGCTTCGCTTAAGGTTCTGAAGTGGTCCCGGTACGATATGGATGTAAAACACTAAGTATAGACTAGATGTTGGGTAGGATGTCGGGGTAACACTCAACCTAACATTCAGGTGCACAACGGATATTGTAACTACTTAGTGACGAAACTGAAATAACACGGGATGTAAATCTGTGCAGCAAGTTATAAAAACTTGCTGCGTGCCTCAAGGCAAAATTCCACTACAGCAATGGATGCAAAACAACTATCCGAAGACAGTAAAAACAAGCCTAGAAAAAGAATCTAAACGACTCTGAAAACCTACGAAGTACTAAGACTTCTGAAAGCTCAATACTAGGCTAAAAGATAACTCTCATAATATATAAAACTCGCTCACGCTCGATATGTGTTTCGCTCATATTTTTCACTCAATATGTCGCTCAACTTTACTCCATGAAAGCTCACTCGAGAGTCCCCTGTTGCAGCTCGAAAATAACTCTTATTTATAGACCTTGGCTCCCTCTTGAATTGGTAAAAAGATCCCTTGAATATCTCTTCAAATATCTCTTCGAAGATCTCCCTAAATATAGTATATATTTAGTTCGAATCTTCTCATCTTATTGGCCGATCCCTTATCTCCTATTTATGGTAAACTGATTGACCGGATCTCCTTGATATTCAGATCTTCTAATCTTGGTCGTAGCTTGACTTGATCTCTTTTGATCTTCAAATCTTCTATTTATGGTAAGTGCACTTCCTAAATTCGTTCAAGCAACTCTAAACGCTTTCCACACGGTTTAGACTCGTTTTAGCACTTTACCACGTCCTGCATATCAGTAAATAAAGCTACAAAAAAAGTTAAACGGTTTTGGGCATGAAAGATAAAATCGAATGTTGACAGACAACAATGTTGGCTGAAATGTTAGCCCAACATTGTCAAAGCTGAGCTAGTCAACATTAACAATCTCCCCCTTTTTATCTTTCTTCCCAAAACCCGTGCAGATTTAAAAGTTCCGAAACTCCCCCTGAAGGCAAATTCTACTCAACCACAAAAACATTAAAAGATGGTTAGAATAGACGCAAACGGGCAAACATGTAAATATATCGGAGAAGGAAATCATCATGCATATAGTAAATATAAATTAATCAGAAAATCAATTATGCATGCAAAATAGAAAGGATCAGAGCTTCACTCTCAATGGAGTATGGAGTTTCCTTCTGATGCTTTCTCGGCTGCTTCTCCTTCTTGGTCAGCTCCCCCTGTTTGTTCGGCTCCTTATTCTGCTCCCCCTGAATTTCCTTATCTCCCCCTTTCTATCTGCACAACCTTCTCCCCCTTTTTGGGAAGAAAGAAAAGACTCAGAGAACTTCTCTGTTAGCCAACTTGCAGATGTTGAGGTAACATCTTGCCCAACATTCTGAGACTCAGAAACAAGTTAGTTCGCCATAAAGAAATCAAAGATAAATCCAAAAAAATTGATATGAGTACAGAATGTATAACCCGTGAATTATATCAGAAACGTAGGGGCAGAGAGTAATATCAGCGAGCCACTCAAATATAATTTAGACAGTTTAGAGGATAAGGTCGAATCAGGTCACAACTGTCTAAATAAACAAGGAGCTAATATGGTATATGGAAGAATCGGTCATAAAAATTATAGGAGCAAATCAGATCATGATTCAACCAAAAATACCAAGTCAAAAGTCATAATAGAATCGAGCGAGACTAATCGTTTGAGCGACAATGAGGATCACTTGAGCCAAGTGTAACACGCTGTTCTTCGAGAGTTCTAATGCAATTCTGAGAGATATCTAAACTAGACACATGAAACCAACAAATGCTGACCTAAAAACTAATGCACATAAACGAAAGCACAAAAATATAGCATGATCAAACTGACAGTCACATATGTTGCCCCGACATAAGACTCAACATTCTACTCTGAAATTCGAGACTTTTCTGTTCAACACCCTAAACTCAATTCCCTTTCATTTTCTGCCCTACTTACCTCATTATAGACTAGTAATATTATGCTCAGCCCTTATAAGATCCTTATCATCAAGGTTAGGATTTTTTTCGCAAAGAGTGCATCGTCACCGCGAATGCCGTGCACCTAGGGAAACTTATTACCTGAACCTGTATCTTGAAAAAGAATCAGAGCAATATATATGTTTTTTTTTTTTCATTTTTTTTTTTTTAAAAGGAAGAGGGTCATTTCAGGGAACGTTCTAGGTGAGTCAAATCATTTCACAGAACAACAGAGAGAACATTAAATCAAACGTCAAAGCAGTAACAATCAAGTTCGACTTCTGCTATGTTGATCCAAATGTTGGACCAACATTCAGACAGACTGATGCAAACCTATGGACTTTTTCAGGTCCGAAAACCTTTCAAAATCCAAAGCTTTCGTGAAAATGTCAGCTAACTGATGTTTCGTGTCTATATGCTCAATGCGCACTAATTCTTTCTCTACCATATCTCTCAGAAAATGATGCCTTATATCTATATGCTTCGTGCGTGAATGCTGGATAGGGTTCTTAGATATGTTGATGGCACTAAGGTTATCACAATACATGAGAACTGACTCGCACTCTAAACCATAGTCACATAACATGCTATTCAACCATATTAATTGCGTACAGCAACTACCCGCAGCAACATACTCAGACTCAGCAGTAGATAAAGACACACAATTCTGTTTCTTACTGTACCATGCAACTAAATTGTTACCTAAGAAGAAACAGCCGCCACTTGTGCTCTTGCGATCATCCTCGTCACCTGCCCAATCAGCATCGCTGTAGCCTACAAGACTCATATTAGTATCTTTAGAGAACCACAACCCTAGGCTACACGAACCACTCACATAACGAAGAATACGCTTAACGGCATTAAGATGGGAGACCTTAGGCTCAGACTGATATCTAGCACATACACATACGCTATACATGATGTCGGGTCTACTAGCTGAAAGATAAAGCAAACTGCCTATCATGGATCGATATAATGTTGGGTCAACATTCTGTCCAACATTGTCCTTACATACCTTTTGTGATGACCCCATTGGAGTTTTCATTACCTTTGCCGTGTCAAGCCCGAACTTCTTGACTGTGTTCTTCGCGTATTTCTCCTGGGACATAAAGATCCCGTCGCTGCTTTGCTTAATCTGCAAGCCTAAAAAATAAGTTAGTTCCCCGATCATGCTCATTTCGAAAGTGGAGTTCATGGCCTGTACAAATTGATCTAGCATAGATTGTGAGCTCGAACCAAAAACAATATCATCAACATAAACTTGGGCAATTAAAATATCAGAACCGACCCTTTTTATAAAAAGAGTGCGGTCTGCCTCACCTCGAGTAAACCCAAAATCGAGTAAAAATGTAGCTAACCTACCATACCACGCTCGAGGCGCTTGCTTCAGTCCATATAAGGCTTTCTGCAGCTTAAAAACATGGTTAGGAAAATGCGGATCCTCAAATCCCTTTGGCTGTTCAACATAGATTTCTTTATCAATATAACCATATAAAAACGCACTCTTAACATCCATTTGGTGTAGCGTGATGTTAAGCCAACATGCAATAGCTAATAACAACCTAATTGATTCTAACCTAGCCACGGGAGCGAAAGTCTCATCAAAATCTATGCCCTCAACTTGCGTATAACCCTGAGCTACTAGACGTGCTTTGTTCCTAACAACTCTACCAAATTCATCAGATTTATTCTTAAAGATCCACTTCGTGCCTATGACATTAATGTCCTTCGGCCGTGGGACTAAGGTCCATACTTGGTTTTTCTCAAACTGCAAGAGTTCCTCTTGCATCGCATTTATCCAGAAATTATCCTTGAGAGCTTCAAGGACATTCTTAGGTTCTATCTCAGAAACAAAACAATTAAAGCGTACCTCAGCGTATACCGTGTTCATGCATACGTTTCTTACCATAGACTTATAATCCTTGCGCGGCTTATCTCTGGTTTTCCTACCTTCGTTCACATCTCCAATAATTAAGTCTGTGGGATGATCTTTTTGAATCTTAGCTGGCGGGTCTCTACGAACTTCACTGGGTCCAGCCTCGCTGTTCTGTTCTGGCACAGATGTTGAGTCAGATGTCGGGTCAATATCTTCCTCCACATTCTCCTCTGTTTCGTCCACAGCTTGTATAACATCTGAAATATCAACTTGAGGAGACACTTTGCTAAGATCAGTAGCATCATCAAACACAATATTTACCGACTCCTGAACAGACTTCAAGCGCAAGTTATACACACGATAAGCACGACTATTAGGCGAGTATCCAAGAAATATGCACTTGTCGCTTTTTGAATCAAACTTGGTCAAGTACTCACGATCATTCAACATATAACAATAGCATCCAAAACATGAAAATACTTGACAGTCGGCTTTTTTCCATTCAATAATTCATACGATGTCATTTTAGTACCATGGCGAAAGAAAACACGATTAGATATATGACATGCGGTATGCAACGCTTCAGCCCAAAATCTTTTAGAAAGACTCTTAGAATGCAACATAACACGTGCCATTTCTTGCAATGTCCTATTCTTCCTTTCGGCCACCCCATTTTGTTGGGGCGTCTTAGGAGATGAATACTCATGAATAATGCCTTTTCGATCACAAAATTCGTCAAACAATTGATTCTCAAATTCCCTACCATGATCAGACCTAATACGAAAAATCGAAGCACTGAAATTATTCTTAATCATAGCACAAAACTTTTTGAAGAAATCGAACGATTCAGATTTTTCTTTAAGAAAGAAAATCCATGCATATCTAGAATAATCATCAACGAGCACATAAGCATATTTCCTACCACCAATGCTATCTACTTCCATCGGACCCATCAAATCCATGTGAATAAGCTGAAAACAATGAGCAGTTTTAAAATGTTGGGCAGCATGTTGGTCAACATTATGGCTAGCATGCACTTGCTTACCCTTCAAACATGACTCACAAACAACCTTACCAAACTCCTTAAGCTTTGGAATGCCTCTGATCGCATCGTGTTTGATAAGTTGCTCCAGCATTCGGTAGTTGACATGGCCCAGTTTGTAATGCCAAAGGATGACATCGTCTTCGGTCTTCGATAGTTGGCACACGTCCTTCGAACTGGATTTGTCTCCGACTAAGTAGCAGTTATCGCTCGATCGTTTACCTGCCATAACTCGAACACCATTGCTGTTAAAAACCTCACAACATCCCTTATTAAATCTTACCTCCAAGTCGTCGTCGCAAAGTTGGCTTATGCTAATCAAGTTAGCTACAAGCCCGTCGACGTGGAGTACGTTGCTTAGCTTAGGGAAATCAGGCACGTTCAATCTGCCTCGACCAAGAATTCGTCCTTTAGCACCTCCTCCGAACGTCACAGATCCACTCTTTAAGGGCATGTACTCGCTAAGATAATCTTTGGTACCCGTCATATGTCGGAAACACCCGCTATCGAAGTACCAAGAACCTGTCACGTTAGCTCGCAAAGAGGTATACACAACATTGCACTTATGCACTGACTTCTCTACCCAAACTTTCTTAGATGATGAAACAGCATTTGGATTACCGGAATTTGAAGGTGAGCCAGCTGAACTTTCTCCAGACATACATTTCAACACTGAATTCTCAATGTTGAGCGGGATGTTGGATGACATTTCAGCCGACATTGATTTCTTTGCAGAAATCTCCCCTTCAATTTCCAGCAATGAGGCTTAATATGACCAGGCTGATTGCAATGATGACATTTAAACGACGCATCCTTAGGTTTACTAACATCATGCTTAGGACTAGTCTTAACTATCATGGTTTCACTAACATCACTCGAGGCATGCGACTTCCCCTTTACAAAAACTATCTTAGGCTGAACATTGGTCACGGGTTTAGGATCATCACAAATGGGCTGAGAACTAAATCCTAGACCTTGCTTATCAAAAGTACCTAACGATAATACCTCATCAAGGGTCGCTTTACCCTTGTTCATCTTCGTGAACGTCTCTTCGGCCTCGTCGACTCGCTTTTGAAGCTTGTCGATCTCCTTGTCTTTTCTTGTCAGCACGGCCTCCAGTTTGTTCATCCCTTCAAGCAGGCCTTCGATCACTTTTTCGTTCTTTTCATTCTCCTCAGACAACACATTTACGGCGGCTTTGAGTTGCGCATTTTTCGCCTTCTCCATTTCCAAATGTGCGGACAATTGCTTCATAGCTGCATAAACATCTGTTTCTAAATCTGCATCATCAGAACTTGAAAACCCATCAAAACAGTTTGAGTCATCATAATCAAAAATAATTTGTTTCTCAGATGTTGAGTCAAATGTTGGCTCAACATCAGTTACCGCCGCAAATCCGATTTGATGATCTTCTTCTTCGTTGTCAGAGAAGGACTGTATGGTTACTGATGATCGCCTAGACTCCTTAGGGCACTGTTCTTCATCTTCATCGTCGGAAAGATCGATCCACATCGCTTTTCCATGCTTGCGGAGGGTATTTGCACACTCGTTGGCAAAATGGCCCCATCCTTGACATTCATAGCATCTTACAGATTCGTAGTTGATGTTCTTCTTCTTTCCATCTGGTTTGCGTTTGAAGAAAGGAGGCGCCGATGAAGGTTCTGCTTTGGCATTCTGGCCCTTCCTGAATGTTGGGCCAACATTCTGCTCGACATTCTTCTTCTGAAGGAACTTTGTGAATTTCTTCACGAACATAGCCATATCCTCATCATTGTCAGGGTCAACTTCAGTTTGCACCTTGGATGACTGACCGACTAGAGCAATGCTTTTGCCACGTGAAGCTCTTTTTTGGACTTCGAGGTTGGTCTCATAGTTCTTCATGATGTTCATCAACGTGTTGAATTCCATCGTGGACAGGTTATGTGCTTCCTCAATGGCCGCTACCTTCACATTAAACTTTTCGGTTAGCGTACGTAAAGCTTTAGAAACCAGTACCTTATTTGCAATCGGATCTCCAAGGCTAGCACACTCGCTTGAAATCGTCAAAATCTTCCCGAAGTATGTGGTGATGTCCTCGTCTTCCTTCATTCTAAGGTTTTCAAACTGATTGAGGAGATAGCGCAGTTTGGTTTCCCTCACGCTCGCATCGCCTTCGCAGTACCTCTGGAGTAGATCCCAAGCGTTCTTTGCCGTCGAACAATTCTGAATGATTTTGAACATGAAAATATCCACCGAAGAGAAGATGGCATTTAGAGCTTTATCGTTATACTCGGCCGCATTCTTTTCAGCAATAGTCCACTGTTCGATAGGCTTGTCGACTACTTCGCCATCATCATCTGGAGGAGATCGAGGTGGAGTGTATCCGTTGAGAACAGCTTCCCACGCTCGCACATCTATGGACTTGATGCATTGGCGCACACGAACCTTCCAATAGGCATAATTGGAACCGTCTAACACAGGGACTTTGCCGAGATGGTTTGAGCTTGTAACATCCATTGTAGATGAATCTTTGCGCTTAGTAACGTCAAGCGTAGGCTCTGATACCACTTTGAAGTGGTCCCGGTACGATATGGATGTAAAACACTAAGTATAGACTAGATGTTGGGTAGGATGTCGGGGTAACACTCAACCTAACATTCAGGTGCACAGCGGATATTGTAACTACTTAGTGACGAAACTGAAATAACACGGGATGTAAATCTGTGCAGCAAGTTATAAAAACTTGCTGCGTGCCTCAAGGCAAAATTCCACTACAGCAATGGATGCAAAACAACTATCCGAAGACAGTAAAAACAAGCCTAGAAAAAGAATCTAAACGACTCTGAAAACCTACGAAGTACTAAGACTTCTGAAAGCTCAATACTAGGCTAAAAGATAACTCTCATAATATATAAAACTCGCTCACGCTCGATATGTGTTTCGCTCATATTTTTCACTCAATATGTCGCTCAACTTTACTCCATGAAAGCTCACTCGAGAGTCCCCTGTTGCAGCTCGAAAATAACTCTTATTTATAGACCTTGGCTCCCTCTTGAATTGGTAAAAAGATCCCTTGAATATCTCTTCAAATATCTCTTCGAAGATCTCCCTAAATATAGTATATATTTAGTTCGAATCTTCTCATCTTATTGGCCGATCCCTTATCTCCTATTTATGGTAAACTGATTGACCGGATCTCCTTGATATTCAGATCTTCTAATCTTGGTCGTAGCTTGACTTGATCTCTTTTGATCTTCAAATCTTCTATTTATGGTAAGTGCACTTCCTAAATTCGTTCAAGCAACTCTAAACGCTTTCCACACGGTTTAGACTCGTTTTAGCACTTTACCACGTCCTGCATATCAGTAAATAAAGCTACAAAAAAAGTTAAACGGTTTTGGGCATGAAAGATAAAATCGAATGTTGATAGACAACAATGTTGGCTGAAATGTTAGCCCAACATTGTCAAAGCTGAGCTAGTCAACATTAACAATCTCCCCCTTTTTATCTTTCTTCCCAAACCCGTGCAGATTTAAAAGTTCCGAAACTCCCCCTGAAGGCAAATTCTACTCAACCACAAAAACATTAAAAGATGGTTAGAATAGACGCAAACGGGCAAACATGTAAATATATCGGAGAAGGAAATCATCATGCATATAGTAAATATAAATTAATCAGAAAATCAATTATGCATGCAAAATAGAAAGGATCAGAGCTTCACTCTCAATGGAGTATGGAGTTTCCTTCTGATGCTTTCTCGGCTGCTTCTCCTTCTTGGTCAGCTCCCCCTGTTTGTTCGGCTCCTTATTCTGCTCCCCCTGAATTTCCTTATCTCCCCCTTTCTATTTGAGTGACGTGAATGAGCATCTTGGTAGAATGAAGTTAGGGCATTGGCCTGTTTTGTCCGAAAGTAACATGTGTTTGGAATTTTGATGAAATTTGTTGAGAATGGATTGGAGAGGGAGATCGTGATGGTGTCTGGGACCGTTGATGGGCCCGATGAAGGAGTTACGGGTCTTGTTCATCTGGTCAGTTTGAAGTTCCTATCGATTAGACCGATTTTAGGGGTACAGTTTTTGGAAGGCATTTCGTCGTTTAGTGTCAGGGTTGAGATTTTGAAAGCTATGTTCAACGAGTGCGAGTCGCTTCTTGAGAATACTAGACAGCTTTGGAAAAAGAGTATGATGTTTGTTATGTCGTGGCTGAGGCCTGAAGTCATGACATCCGAAGCTAGATATGGATATAACGGAGCAACTAATGTGGATTCTGATGGATCTGTTATAGAGAATGGTGATTCATATGAGTTGAAAAAAGATACGAGGTTTGAAATTGCTGGTTTCTACGAAGCTATTAAGCCCTCAAAGTGAGTCGTCGATTGGATGGTTGATTTAACTATTTCATGGAATGGTAAGTGTAATGTACGGGATTCAGCTTAGCCAATTTATTTTATGTGGCAGGGAAGCTCCAATGCTGGATGTTGAACTTCGAGAGTTGGTTCTCGAACTAAGACCTTACCAGCGTCGTGCAGCTTACTGGATGGTGCAACAAGAGAAAGGTGACTATAAAATTTTGGGTGAAAACGAAAGACGTCAGATTGTTTCTCCTCTATGTATGCCTCTAAGTTTGATCGACACCTCTAGAAGAATTTATTACAATCCTTTTAGGTATGGTTTTTTCCGTCGATGGTTTCTATTGGACAAATATTTCCTCGTGTTCTTGATTTAGGTGATAAAATAAGTCTAGATTAGCTACTAATAACATTTGTTGGTCTTGGTTTTATTAATCATTCATCGTAGCACGCATCCGAGGAACATGGGACATTCACTTTATGCATATGTTATGTCATTTAGGCAATTCCCTGTTATCAAATTCATACGGTAGACAGAAATTCCCCATTATATCTTCATAACATTTTTATTGGTGTGCGTCAAAGAAATACATTGCTGAAAAACTATATGTGTATTTTTCTCTTGCATTTCAGTGGGAATATTTCCATGCATCCCATTTGCGGTCCATCCCATGTTTCTGGTGGAATCCTTGCTGGTAAGGTTTTTGTCAATCTATGCAGTTACCAACTAGAGCTCACATTGTCATTCATTAACATCAGTTGCACGTTGCCTCTATTGTATCCTAAGATCTGTGATTTGCTTTGGGAAGCGGTAATATTCTTATGTTATTTTAATAACATGGCAATGCTTATGGCGTCTAAATTATAGATGAGATGGGTCTTGGCAAAACAGTTGAGCTGCTGTCTTGTATAGTAGCCAATCGAATGTCACCCTCTGAAGATTCTGGTGATTCACATAGACCGAGACAAGTTGAATGGTTGAAAAGAGTCAAAAGGGAGCGTGTCGAGTGTATATGTGGTGCTGTGACCGAAAGCTACAGGTATGAAGGTATATGGGTCCAGTGTGACCTTTGTGATGCTTGGCAGCATGGCGATTGTGTTAATTATTCGGCCAAAAAAAGAAAAACTTCAGAATCCAATGAAGACGTAAAGTGCAAAGAAGAGTACAATAGAAACTCAAGGAAAAATAGAAAAAGAAAGAACAGCTCTGAAGAACTAGAGACCGAAGGGCAGTATGTATGTCACACATGTGCAGAACTAGTTCAGGCCACAGAATCACCAATTGCTTCAGGTGCGACTCTCGTTGTCTGTCCAACACCTATATTGCTACAATGGCATGCTGAAATTCTTCGGTAAGTCGTTCCCTCAAACCTATCTATGTAATTTATGGATAGTATTCTGTTGGACCGTTGCGTAAACATATGTCATTATGTGTGTTGTCATGACATTGGTCTTTTTATCCCTGTATTGGTATTTTATCCGTCGGCTTTGTTAATATATCTTTATGCTGCATAGGATGTGTCTTATCTTCTACTTTGTTGTCTCATGATGACTTGCAGACATACAAAACCTGGAAAGTTGAGAATATGTGTCTATGAAGGTGTTAAACAGACATCCTTTTCTGATGAGCCAGTTATTGACATCAAGGAGCTTCTGAATGCTGACATTGTCCTGACTACCTATGATGTCCTTAAAGAGGATTTGCCACATGATTCTGAGCGACATGAAGGGGATCGGCGCATAATGAGATACCAAAAGAAGTAAAGATAAATTCCTTCGTTCTTTTTTGTGATTTGCTTTTTAAATTTATTCTGTGAGTGCTGTGAAATGCTTTTTCAATTTATTCTATCCAAACCTCTTTAACACTGCAGATATCCAGTGGTTCCGACTCCTCTAACCCGAGTTCTTTGGTGGAGGATATGTTTAGACGAAGCTCAAATGGTTGAAGGAAATGCTGCTTCAGCGACAGAATTGGCTCTGCGCCTACACGCAAAACATCGTTGGTGCATTACTGGAACCCCTATACAACGTAAACTTGACGACTTATATGGACTACTAAGATTCCTTCAATTAAGCCCGTTTGACGTTCTCCGTTGGTGGACTGATGTTATTTCCCATCCATATGAGGTAGGGAATCACGATATTTCAAGAAATACTAAGATTATGACTCTCATTTTCTTTCATTTACTTTCATCCCTTACTATAGATGGGAGATGCTGGTGCTATGGCTTTCACGCATAGTTTCTTTAAACAAATTATGTGGCGCAGCTCGAAAGCTCATGTTTGGGACGAGCTGCAGCTTCCTCCACAGGAGGAATGTGTCTCTTGGATTTCTCTTTCGCCAATTGAGGAACATTTCTATCAGAGGCAACATGAAACTTGTGTGGATGATGCCCGAGAAGTTGTAGCAAGCTTCAAAGATGATGTTAAAAAGAGAGAAGTGTCAGGTTTTCTCTTGCTTCATGCTTCCAAAGCACATGCTTACATTTGTAAGCAATGTATAATCACATCGTTACACGAAAATATTTTCTTATTTTTTTTTCCAGACTCTTTATCATCTGAACCTTACATCACCAACGCTGAGGCTGCAAAGCTGTTCAACTCACTTCTCAAGCTTCGTCAAGCCTGCTGTCATCCTCAAGTTGGAAGTTCAGGTTTACGCTCTCTGCAGAAGTCTCCCATGACTATGGAGGAAATTTTGTCGGTTAGTGATGAGTGGGTGCTAAAACCTTGTTTTTGGCCTTTCCTGTTATTACTTTTTAACTAAGATGTTTCTTCTTGCAGGTTCTTATTGGGAAGACAAGGATTGAAGGCGAAGATGAGCTCAGAAAACTTGTTGTTGCACTGAATGGGCTTGCTGGTATAGCTATGATCGAGCAAGACTTTGCTCGGGCTGTATCTTTGTACAAAGAGGCTCTTGATTCCGCTGAATGTCACTCTGAAGATTTTCGCTTGGACCCTCTTTTGAACATTCATGTTCATCATAATATGGCCGAAGCACTGATGCTTACAAAGCCTAGCCTTTGCCAGAATTTGATTCCAGAAATCTCTGGAAATCTTTCTGGTATGGGAAATGCTGATGAGAAAGATGAAGATACAGAAATGGCTTTAAGTGACTCCAGCAAGTCGCCTGTGCCAGTATATGTTCAACACTTGAGAGCAGAATGTGAAAGTCTAAAACAGAAATTTTTATCTGTATTTGCGTCGAAGCATTCTGTGGCCCAACTCGAGTTTAGGAAATCATATGAACAGGTTTGCTGTTTATATGTTATATATATATATACGTATATATATACATTTCGCATTTAACTTTAATAGATCCTTTGCATATGCAGGTTTGTGATTCATTTGCTAATAGGAAGCATCAGCATTTAACTTGGTGGTTGGACGCCCTACATCACATTGAGCAAAATAAAGATTTGTCGAGTGCCTTGATCCAGAAAATAGGGGAAGCTCTTTCTGGTCACTTGAACAAGAAATCAAGAACTCCTTCGTAAGTAATGACTTCTCAGGGCTACTCAATCTATTTATTCATTTTTTTGCTTCTATCAAAGTTTGAAAATTTTCCTTTTTGTTGAAAAACCATATTCATTTTCAGCCATTTCTAAACTGTGGAGATTGGATTTTCAGGAAAATTTAAGTTTATTTTTGGTTTGGTTTGCATGTACAGCTTCCGCAGCATAACAGCCCTTAGATACTATGTTCAAACTGGATTAGACGCCCTTGAGGAGTCGAGAAAATATTTGCTAGATAGGCTCTTGGAAATCGACCAGAAAATGGAAAATCCTAGAGGGGAGGACATTATACGAGTGAGGTTCTGTAAGAACTGCAACTCTAACTACGATGGTCCTCCATGTACTCACTGTGAGTTGGATGAAGTTTTTCAGGTTCGTCTTTTCTGTATGTATATCTCCGTTGATTGTCAATTGCATTGCTCTTAGTAGTCTTATAATGCCCAGGTTTATGAAGCTCGGCTCTTTCGCCTGAACAAGAGCAATAATGGTGAGGTGATTACATCTGTAGAAGATGCAATAAACATGCAAAAGAGAAAGTCTGCACTGAATCAGTTCTATTGGAATTTGTCAAGACCAGAAAAGAACTCTTCTTTGCCCGATGACGACTCTCAGTACGATGCGAAGAAGAGGGATGCTGGGGAGAAAGTGACAGTTAGTGATTCACTCTTTGTTGCAATATTTGGTCCTTAACGTTGAAATTGCTTATCATGTTGTTTATGTATGTCTTTATACCATTTAGTAGCCTGAGGGCTTCTCTTTAAATGTTACATTCTTCTTTGCAGGTATCAAAGTCGCCCTCTGATTTGGAAGTCGTATTGTCGATAGTTAGGAACGTGTCGAGGGGGTATTTAGACAGAGAGGGAATTTCGTCTGCAAAGAGACAGCTCGAACTTCTTGAAGTATGATAAGTCATCTTTATGCAGAGTTTATTTCGTCGTGTGGATTTTTACACCTGAGAAATATCGTCAATCAATACGTTACCTTCTCCTTTCATTTTCACTGTCTCTCTCTCTCACAGGGAATGCGCAAGGAGTATGCTCATGCAAGGTCCTTAGCGATTGCTCAGGCTCAAGTTCTGCGTGCCCACGATGAATTAAATATGGCAACGTCGAGATTACGACTTAGAGAAAATGAGGACGATAATTCGATCGATGCTCTAAGTCCCGTGGAGTTAGATACAGCAAACGTCGAGAATTCTAGTGAAAAGTTCTTGGCAGTGGATGCACTATCACGCATCAAAGGGCAGCTCCGTTATTTAAAAGTACCATTAACCCCTTACTTTTATCAGCATATTCTGTGTTCTGTGTTCTGAATGTCAATATAAGCTCTTTTGTATATCTGGTTTATGATTTAAGTGTAAAAACTCTTAAATTGGTTGGAACTGAAGATTTCTCTCTCTCTCTCTCTCTCTCTCTCTCTCTCTCTCTCTCTCTCTCTCTCTCTCTCTCAGGGTTTGGCACAATCTAAAGCAACCTCGACCGCAGAGAACTTGGATGCTTCTACGAAAACAGAGGTGGCAGTTCACTTAGTAAATGGACGCATCGAAAGGGCCGGCGCTGATTCATGCCCAATTTGCCAAGAACCGCTGGAAAATCAGAAAATGGTCTTCCAATGTGGTCATGTCACATGCTGCAAATGTAAGTTCCATCGGAAAATTAATGAAACTTATTCCCAATGTCGCTACTTTTGTCTAATTTCGCAACGTCTTGTTTCAGGTTTATTCGCACTGACCGATAGCAGATTTGCTACGCCTGGAAAATCCTACGGCAGCAGCAACAGCAACAGAGTCCTTTGCCCGACTTGCCGACAGCCCACTGACTTTGGAAACATTGCATTTGCTGACGACAAACATGGCGATCCACGTGGCGCTTATGCCACGTCAGATGAGGCTTCTGTATTCGTGAATGGCTCGTATAGTACGAAGGTAAACGAAATACCCTTTACAGTGCTTGATCTGAGGCTTATGGCAAGATTTCGTCTTGGCGACAATATTAATCTCCCTTTTGCGCTTCAATCATTCGAAGATCGAAGCAGTGACACGGAGAATTCTGTGGATTCTTTCAACCGACCCCAAAGCAAAGGTCCTCGTCTTCTCTAGCTGGAACGATGTGCTCGATGTCTTACAGCATGCGTTCTCAGCCAACGATATACGCTACGTAAGGATGAAAGGAGGAAGGTAATGCATAAAGAAAAACATGTAATAAAAAATCCCAGATTTTAATATCTTAATTCATCTGTGATTTCGCCCGGCAGGAAGTCACAGCTCGCACTTAGCCATTTCAGGGGAGAGAAGAGCGATACGAAAGGAAGCAAAAGAAATCAAGAAACTCAAGCGAGCACAAAAACCGTCCAAGTTTTGCTTCTTTTGATCCAACACGGAGCAAATGGGCTGAACCTTCTAGAGGCTCAGCATGTTATCCTCGTCGAGCCTCTACTGAACCCTGCCGCCGAAGCCCAAGCGGTAGGTAGGGTCCACCGTATAGGGCAAGAACGCAAAACGCTCGTACATCGATTCATCGTAAGTATCTCTTTACCAAACTGATGTGAAAAAGGATCCTATCATCGTATTGTGATTTTTTCTCCATGGCATCGAGAATGGATGTATGGGTTATTTTGCTTATAGGTTAAGAACACCGTCGAGGAGAGCATATACAAGCTTAATAAGAGTCGACAAACGAATTCGTTTATCAGTGGGAACAGAAAGAACATAGACCAGCCTTGTCTAACGTTGAGGGACGTCGAGTCTTTATTCAGAGTCGGCGCGCCTAAAAGAGAAGGTGATTGTTGTGTGGGGACTCAAAGGTTGAGAGATTTGCCTGCCTCTGTTGCTGCTGCCATTGCTGCTGAAAGAAGGTTATTGAATGCACAAAATGGTAGTAATTAATTACATTGAGAGCCAAAGTTCAGGACAATAATTCTCCATGATTGAAGTAGCTAAAGGTTAGTGTTTTTATACTCTGCATAGGCGTAGTGTTTTGAACATTGAAGGTTATTGGAAAAAATGTATTTATCTTTTATATGTTCCCAATATTCTTGAAGGAACTCATTTAGCTGATCTAGTTTGCATTATAGATCTAATTTGCAGCTGAGTTTCGAATTAAAGAGAACATACAATATATGGACATCGAAAAAAAAAGAAGGAAAACTTAAAAATTCTTAGAAGAGATTAGCCCACGTTGATCTCCTCTAAGGGCACATGTCACAATCCCATAACACATTGACTTCGTAAACTGCTGTATATATTACACAGCATTAACACAAAGCAAAATTGTGTCCAAAGAAGATACGGAATCCACACAGTTCCACAAGATGATCGTTTTGTCTTCACCGCCCATCACAAACGCAGGCGAAGCTCTGCTTCCGTACAGAAAAACCGTTCATTTACCAGCTAATGATCAGCCACGAAACCGCCGTAAAGATGTGATCTTGAGATGCGGGCGGCGCGTGTCGACAAAACTGATGTGCGCCGGAGACGGCCGTTCGTCGTCTTTGCCAACTCCGGGGGACAAGAAAACGTTGCTCGAGCAAGTGCTGAGCGACGACGACGGCGAAGAGTTGATCGGAATTCGTGGTCGGAGAGAGAATCCCGATGGGCTGGTCGAATCGCTGGAGAGCTTAGAGAGAGAAGCACTCATGGGCGAAGACGAAGGAAGAGAGCCCACGGATTACAGTAGAAGGGCGAGGATTTTCGACAAGAGTTCCAAGGTTTTTCAAGCACTTAAAGAAGATGAAGTTGATGATCATGGTACTGAATGAAGCTGATGCTTGACTTGATGTTGCGTGTAATAGTTTAACACTGTATCTTACTCATTGTAAAGAAAATGATCTCTACTACTGTTGTAATCATGTTGCATATTAATATGAAGATTGATGAAGTATAGAATAAAGACTAACAGCAATGTCAGTCAATACACAAGAAAACATAGAAGGGCACCGCCTAAAGATCATTATTCATTCGTAAGCCTGCAAAGAGTTCTACCTCTTGAGAGTTGAAACAAGAAAAAAAACTGAAAAAAAAAATTAAGAATCGACACATAAGATTACAATCGCATCACATTATTCCTCAGCAGAACTTCCAATGGTTGTTGCAGTTAACGCAGGTCACAAACGTAGTCATGGGCTCGTCGGCGCTCCTCGTCTGCATTTGGTAATAAGTGGTCTCCTTCTTCTTACACCTTCCGCAGGTGAACTCATTGGTGCTGGCCTTCGGGGCGGCGGCTCGCTCGCTGTTGAACATCGCCTTCTGTTTGAGCTGTTCGTTCTCCACCTGCCTTGCTTCGCTGGCCATCTGTTCGGGGGTAAGGCTGACTACGGAGTGAGGCTCGAAATCGCCGAGCAGAACTTTCCTTCTGAAATCTGGGTTGTTCGGGTCCTTAATGTTGAACATGATGGACCTGTATTTGAATTTCTGGGCGCCGTTGGACTTGCCCCACTTTTCGAACATTGCTGTCTCGACGGTCACTGCTACTCGGTAAGGGTCGCATTGGTCGACTCTGTCTCTGTAAGAATCGTGGGCTTCGCTCGAAACTTTGCATAGAGCTTCGGCGATGATTTCGCGGACCTTGTCCCTCAGCGGGTCCTTGCAGTAGACTAGAGAAGTTAGCTTTGGTGGGCCGATTGGAGTTGGCGTGGGTTTCTTGTCGACACGGGTGTCTTTGGGCGTAGGGTTCTTGGCTGTTTGGATTGCTTCGACTTTCTCGGCCTTCATTGAGGAGGTCTCCAACTTGATGGCTTTATCAGCCTTGACTTTGTTAGCTGATGGGCTGTTGTTCTCAGACTTGAGAGAGCTAACCCTATTGTAGTTCGCCTTGCCTTTGCTAGTTTCAGAACCAGAGGATTCGGCTTTAATGGAATCTGTGTTACCGCTGGTACCGTTCTTGTTCTTCATCGTCTCTTTCACTATTATGTTCTTCCAGATATCGATTACCTCGGTAGCCAACGCTTTGATCTTTTCGCTTCTGTGTTTAGTTAGCTGTCGAAGACGTTTTCCCACCTGGCATGGTCAATCGGCGTAAGAACGTAGCGAGTTTACCCGAAGGAAATGGACAAAGAACTATAGCAGATATTGACACAGTGAATCAACGCACCACCACGAAGATTATTTACCCAAACAAAGGGAGCACAAACTAGAGACGCAATTCAGCTGAGCAACCCAATGTGTCAAGAAAAGAACGCAAAACAACGGTAATAAAGATATGCAATGAGTGTCCACCCCGACGAAGACGTGCATTTTCACTTTCTCGTGTATACACAGACGATAGACCAACCAAATGAGGTATTAAAGAGAAGTGTAGTATGTAATCTCCACATCTCCAACGGACAATTTCACGAACATGAGACCAGAGATTGCATTACCAGTTTATGCTGAAAGAATGGATGGACACATACCCCGCAAATTCTTCAACCACATCTCCCTTTAGCTAAGAAAAATAAGCCCATCATGACGACACACTTACCTGAGTGGATACAAGGACTTGATAATTGACAGGGAATTTCTTGAGCCGCTTTAAAACATCAAGGCACCGTTCTTCCTCTCCAGGCGTGTTCTCTGCCACGTCAGCAGCCCTCTTCACTGACTCAAAAAGCTCTATCAGCTCCTTCTCCATGCTACCTATAACCTCCATTGGAGAGGAAAAAAGAGAAAACCATCAAAAAGTCCTTCCTCGGAGTATAAATTCGAAACTACGTTTTAATACGATAAAGTGAGGGAGAATAACTGATAAGGGTAGGAATAAAGCAAGGTATCGTCGCGTACGGCAAGAAACTGGACGCAAAACTGAATCTTTAAAGCGAGAGATCCTTCCTAGGCTCAGCTCAACCTCGGAAAAATTTCCGAGTTTCTCAATTTTTATGAGAATTCATCGCCCACCAACCTCAGAAGTTACAAATCCGCAGAATTCGGTAGAATTAAGAACAACAAATCGAACAAGAGTGAAAATCGCACCTCGATTTATTAGAATCAGCCGAAATCAGCTGAAAGTCCCCCCCGATTCCGTTGAAGAATCCACAAAAAACAAGGTAAATTAACAATATCGAATTCCCAGCTAGCATAAGCTGTTCGTAGCTCGGCGACCAATGATAACGTCCAAAATCTTCAACGTCCAATCCAATGGCTATCGACGAAAATATATCCAACGGCCAACATTCGTCACGGCATATACTGATCCAACGGCTGTCGTACGACTGAAAGTTCTGCGTGTTCTAGAATTCACTGTACGGTTTCAGACAACTTCGGCCAACAGGCTTTTACGGTTTTGCCCCATGAAGTAGAAATAACCATCTGCCTCCGCAACTACTACTAAATTACAGATGTACCCCTGATAATATCAAATTACCTTGATTAGTAGATATCAACCGCCGAAGCCTCTAAGTATAACAAAAAAAACCTCAATTCGTTGCATCACCACGATGACGCGATGAAGTGACGTCATCTTTCTTTGTATCTATCCAATTCCAAAGACTTGTGGCATTTATTTTCTCATCTAACCTTCCTCGCATTTTCCCATTCACTTGCCACACTTTTTCCCACAGCCAATAAATAAGCAAGCACTCTTAACTACTCCTTAGTTAGTCCTTTCATTACAAGAAGCATATCCACAAAACCCTCGTTCGTTCGTTTTCCTTCTTACAAGCCCTCAAGAAATCAACGATGAGTGGTGGCTGCGGTGAGATCGATACTGATCTTAATCATGCGAAGAAGAGGATCAAAAGAATGATCTTTAAGCTTTCGAACGGAAGAAAAATCGCGACCCACCTTCAAACGCTTCTCAAAAACCCTACTGAATATGAGCAAAATGGCTCATTCGGAGAGCTTGCTTTGCAGATCTACAGATCTTTCACGGAAACCCTTGACGAGATTCAATCTGTTGTCTCCGCCGACGAGGATGAGAGAGATGGGTCTGACTCCGTCGACTGCGGCGGCGATGGGTGCTCCGGCGAGACAAAGAAGGTCAAAGATCGGAGAGGTTGTTACAAGAGGAGGTGAGAGATTTGTTTTTCATTATTATCTCTGTGTTAGTTTATCCTTTTTGCCACTTTGAGTATAGGGATATACGATGTTCATTCTTCACGAAATGTATATTTTATTTTTATCATCGCAAGAAAATCATGCCTCGACAATGATTGTGGCTTCTAATTATATATAACAGGAAGACTTCGGATTCATTCACAGTAACATCTCACACTACGGAAGACTGTTATGGATGGAGAAAATACGGACAGAAGAAGATAAAGGATTCTAAATATCATAGGTAATAAAAAATATACCATAAATCTATCTATCTATCTTCATTTACTTACAGTGTCTATAAAACTAAGACATTATAACTTATTCTTAGTTCTAACTCCATATTTGCTTGTTTATCAAAACACAAGCAGGTGCTATTACAGGTGTACACACAAGAGCGAAGGATGCAAAGCCTTGAAACAAGTTCAGAAAGTAAAAGAAAACCCTCTTACATACCAAATCACCTACTTGCATCACCACATATGCAAGAAAAACATCAGCATTACTTCCCCACTCGTAATAGATTCAGAAGCTGACGATCTCAAGCTCATAAGCTTCCAACCCAACAACCATAGTAATAACAATTCCCTCAACATTTCTGCCCCGCCTTCGAACCAAGAATCCAAGCAGCTACTCGATCCATCCGATGATGCGAAATCAATGGCTGATATTCCTTGGGACGAGATCATCGGCTCAGATGATCAGAGGGATTCTTGCTGCTTCGATGATTACTCAAGTGGGTCAACTAGTTTGGATGGTCTTGGCTTGGAGGTTGATCAGCTTGGCTACATTGAAGGCCTTGGATATTTTGATGGCATGTAGTTATGTTTTATGGAGTATATTATCATTCATGTAATAAGCTTTCCGCTTTCAGTGCAACTATATTGTGGGTTTGTCAAGAAAAATGTCATTGCTGTGTAGTAAGTTCTTTCGATCGACTTGTACATTGATGACATGTCTTGTACATATATATGTTAGCAATAAATGTCATTTCTGTCTTCATCTTGCAATTTGGGGTTTTTTTTTGAAGTGGCATTATTAGTTTAAAAATGTTAGAAATGACAGGAAATATGCATACTTGGTCACCCTATTACCAGCAGCCAGCAACTAGATCATAAATTTAATTTTTTTTTTCTATTTTTATTATGTTTTGTCAAATCTAAGGTTCAATACCTAAGATTGACTGGCGTGCTAGCATTAACCAATAGCAATAATTTAATGCAATTGGACATTAATTAAGTTCGAGGACCACATTTAGCAATTAGCAATAGAATAGCAAGTAGATAAATAAATTAAATTAAAATTCAAGGGCCGTTCCTATAATATTGTTGTTTATTTAATAGAATAAGAAGATTAAAATCTCAGACGTGATATATTCAACTCAACCTAATGTAATGTTACTAAAATAAAGATATCAATTTTAATTGCTTTATATTTTATTTTGATTTTTAACCTTTCGTGAACTGAATGATCCCACATTCGATCTTCCACAGCATTAGGACCCTTTCAAAGAAGAGTGGGAATACATTTTTTATTTACAGAAGGACAATTGATTGTAATAGATATGTAGTTATTAAATAGTTGCTAGATATGATATAAATAACTATCATATTATTACTAGTTACGTATATTGGACTGTTTTGAACGCGGTAAGTAGTATGAATAAGACTTATGAGAAATCAAATGAGCGTGTCTTGACGACTTAGTATTTCATTATCATCATCAATTAGCTTGTCTTGGCTCTAATGTTTTAATTTGCGGTGAGATTTTATGCACACAAAAAATATAGAGTGGGGAATATATATTTATAATAATTATAGTTGGGAATTCGATATGCAAAGCAAAGCCGAAACAAGGTCCATAAGGCCCATAATAATAAAATCGGATCACATTTGCCGAGGAAGGCCCAAATATGGCCCGCGTGTAACCCGATAACCCGATCCATATTTTATGGTAAATTCAAGTTTCCTACCCTACCCATTGTCATCGTACGCATCTAAACAGCGGAATTATCAAATCATCTACGCGTCGGAAATCAGAAATCCGAGAGTTAAATTTGGGGATAATATGGGCGGCGGAGGAGGAGCGGAGCACGGCGGAGGAGACTTTAGGCAGAAAGTTTGGAGCTTTACAGGTGGACCCAATTGCAGACCAGTACACTGGAAGCGCAACACTGTCATCGCCATGTTTGGGATCGTGCTTGTGTGCATTCCAATCGCTATGAAATCTGCAGAGCTTGAGGTATGCGATCCATACAGGGGATTGTGGACTGATGTTTTTGGATTCCTCTATTTTTTTTTTGTTTTCATTTCATTCCATATGTGTGGATCTGTTTCCCCATTTTCATTTTTTTTTTCTTCAGTAGATATTGGGTTTTTTTTTTCAGCCAATTTGGCAAGTTTACATTTAAGATATCTAATTTTAATTTGTTCGGATTTTCTTTCCGCATATCATTCGGCTCACTTCACTGTCTTTGAAATTGATAATAGGCATTTGAAGTAGTACGATGTGGTTGTTGCTCATTAACTTGCAATAAGAATCATATTATCCGACTGTTACCTATCAGAGATCATCTCACTGTTCTATGGATGCTATGTCTCTGATTAGAGCTGTTTTTCTCTTGTTGGTGTTTTAGGCAGCTTTTCTCTTAGTGGACATTATCAGCTATATACATCATCATGAATTCTTATCGACGTTTCTGATAACTGAAAGATCACACGTAGAATCATCTTGTACTTGTACATCAATTGTAATCCTTTCTGTATCAACTGTTCTTGGTTTCTCATTGCCAGCAAAATTTCATTTGATCCCATCTTTTTTCTTGTTGTTTTTTTTTTGTCGATATGCAATTGGATGGTGTTATATAAGAGATTCGAAATCGTGTAATGATGGATAAACACCTAGATGGTGTTTGTATCCTTATTAGAGTTGATTGCTATCACCTTTACTTGGGCAGGGTTCATAAAGTTTTATCTTTTTAGATCTAAATTCTAATGATAACTTGAATCGCGTTGCTTTCGAATTGCATCAGAAATCATCCACTTCTTACTTATCGATGACGTTCCTTTTGTTGCAGCAACGTCCACATCATCCAGTTCATCCAATTCCATCTCAGATTTGGTGCAAGAATTTCGGGAACAAGGAGTATTAAGTTCTGTGATTTCTTCAAGTTATTATTGTTATGATATGAAACTCTTTTAGAAGTTCCAATCTTGTGGTTGAATTCAAGGGTTGTGTATGCCATCTAATCTTCCTTCGATGAAATAAGAAACCTTATATAAATATATATAACTGCTTGTTTTGCTTTTTTTTTCCCCAGTTGCTGATGTACAAACTATTGCAATGAACAAGTTACAGCATCTTTCGTTATATGCGAAGGATATCTGATTTATATGTAATATAAATTAAAATATATGATATAATCTGTTACGATTAGCGTTTTACTTTCATTTCAAACAAAAGCGCTGATTGCTAAATTTTATTTTTCTTTTGAAATATTTTGAAGAAGGGCACAGTACGACTGAACTCGGTGCTCCTCTCCCCTAAACGATCAGCAATATATGTTTTAATGTTTCTTTAGGGAAGGAAAGAGTGGAAAAAGATGATGAAATCTTCATCGATGGTGAATCTATACCCTCTATCGGGTTACACTTTTGGCACCAAGGAACCCAAGATGGAAAAAGATACATCTGTCGCCGATCGCCTTGCTCGTATGAAGATCAAGTATGAAGCTTCTATCTGAATTTGTTAACTATTCGAGTTCCTATTATGTTTTCAGGGTTGTGAGCTTTTTTTTTTTGGATTATCACTTGGATCGAGCTTCGACAGTGTTTCAATTTTACTCACTCGAGCAGTTTGAATTTGGGGTTTAGGGTTCTGTGCTAATTTTTAATTTTGTTCTTTGGGACGCAGCTATATGAAGGAAGGTATGAGGACTAGCGTTGAGGCTATTTTATTGGTAAGCGCGTATCAGCTTTGATTTTATACCCCCTCATTGTATTGAAATATCATCTTCTCTACGCTAACCTGAGATCCATAGGGGAAATTGGAAAAGGAACCAAAGATGGCGTGATTTATGATTCACTTTTTGTGGAACGCATAAAAAAGTTCGCAGTTTTGGCACTTACGGATTTTGATGAAACTTTACAGGTACAGGAGCATAATCATCCTCACATTCTTCTTCTGCAGATTGGTAATACTTTCTGTAAACTTCCCGGGGGCAGGTTAAAACCCGGCGAGAATGGTATGGAAAAAGCTGTGCTGTCCTTTGTTTTTGGTGCACTAAACTAAATCTACTCGTTTTTTGTTAATTTCACGTATCGATTGGCTTACTGAATGAAGGCTACCATTTCTGGTCCCATTATTTCTTGTAAGTCACCATAGATTTCATATTTTTCCAATTGAACTTTGCAGAGATTGAAGGACTAAAAAGGAAGCTCGCCAGCAAACTCGGTGCTAATTCGCCTTCTTTGCAGTCAAATTGGCAGGTAATGTAGAAGCCTGTTTTTTGTTAGGCATGACCCATTCCCATATCATGGTGAACTGTTCTAGTACTAGATGTCTTCTATGTGAAAAGCTGCTTGATGTGATCTCATTATCTTGAGAAACTCCATTCAGTGCTTAAATCTTATTTGCTCAGACGGGAGTAATGTTTGGGAGCCATTAATCATTTCTTGATCTTTAATGCCCTCTGCTAGTAAGGCATGCACTTAAGTTTTGGTTGGAAGTTGCTCCTGATTATGCAAAAACTTCGCGCAGATCGGGGAGTGTGTGGCAATGTGGTGGAGACCCAATTTCGAGACTATCTTGTATCCTTACTGTCCTCCACACATAACCAAACCAAAGGTGAACTTCATAAGGAATGCATGGCTATCTCGTCATTACTCAGTTCCATGGCGGCTAGTTTCTAACAATCAATCTCATGACGTAGGAATGCAAGAAACTTTTCATCGTTCACTTGTCCGAGCGCGAGTACTTTGCCGTTCCCAAGAACTTGAAGCTCCTTGCAGTCCCGTTGTTCGAACTATACGACAACATGCAGGTCTCACACTACTTATAATCGGCTTAGTTTACATGGGATGTGTCTCATCATATAGATTCGTTCGACGTAGAATTTTTTTTTTTTTTTCCCGTGATTTGTTTTTAATGACCGTCCCTCGTCAAACTAACCAAGGGATGTTTTTATTTGCAGAGATATGGGCCCGTTATATCAACCATTCCACAGCAGTTGTCAAGGTTTCACTTCAACATGGTCCATCAGTAAAATCGGAGGACTCCGAAGAGTTAGCGACTCGATCATTCGAACATGTCTCGAGGACGGTTTTACCGTAGCTTTATGTCATATTAATTTGGAACTTTCATCTGCTTTTCATGTGTTCAATTTCTGATCTTTCCCTCTTGTGAGTGAAAACTTGTACCTCTAGCAATAGCTTAATCAAGAACCTGAGGTTCATCACAAGGTTGCATAGTAGAACTGTATCCACTGACACATTATTGCAGAGGCATACACTAACAAAACAGAAAACAACTGCTCATCACAAATTACCCATGTAATAAAAACAAGAAACCCCATACAACAACCTTCAAACTCCATTCAAACAGAGAGCTCCATCTTCGAAACCAAAATACCATCAGTATCAGCATAAAGCCAATCGCCATCGCAGATGCGGGTCCCAGCCATATGTACAGGGACATGCTTCTCCCCGGCCCCCTTCTTATTCGCCTTCACGGGATGAGAAGCCAAAGCCCTAACCCCAATATCACAGCCGTTGATCTCGTCAACGTCCCTTACGCAACCGTTCACAACGATCCCCGACCACCCATTGTTCTGAGCCTGAACGACTGGGTTGCCGCCCAAAATGGCGCACCTGAGGCTGCCTCCGCCGTCCACCACGAGCACCCTCCCGTTGCCCTTCTCCTCGAGGAATTCCCTTACCAATACGTTGTCTTCGAAGACCTTTAGGGTGACGACTTGGCCGGAGAAGACCTGCCGGCGACCGTAGATTTGGAAGGTGGGTTGGAGGGCTCGGAGTTCGCCGGTGGAGATGAGGTGTGCGTTTGCATCGCAGATCTCTGCTGTGGTCACCAAGGCCATGGCTGCTATAGTGATTTTTTAGGGGCAAGAAACACAGAAGTAAATGTTAGAAGATGAGAGTTTAGTGAAATTATTCAGATTATTGATGCATGAAAAGAGTCATAATCAGAAGATTGTTACAGCACTAGGAAGAGTCCAAGAAACGGGAAGCAATTGCACAGCAGCTTATATCAAGATTGGTGACTACATTAGAAAAGAGGTGGAACCATCTACTGAGGTGAGGCTTTATTGCAGAGGTTTGCGAGACACAGGAAAGAGAATGGCATTTTATGTTGGTGAGATCTTCAGATTATGATGCATGAAAAGAATCACAGTCAGAAGATTATTGCTGCAACTCGAAAAGGTCCGTCATCAGAGAAGATATTAGCACAGCAGTAGAAAGGAAAACATAGAAATGAGGATCATGAAACAAAAGCTGATATCGAAATTCTGGGCTACATTAGAACACACAGGGAGGTGTAACTAGCTACTGAAGCTTTCTTAGATAACTCTTTCATGTCATCGAGCAAACAACATCATAAGCTAGACAGATCCCCGATTGCTTATATCTACACCAAATCGACGCTATTATGCGCCAGCGTAAGATCTTACTTAGAACAAAAACGAAACGTTTCGCAGGATCAGAAACAGTAAATCGGCACCTGAAGAAACCGACAGTAAAGGAGAGATCAGCAGAGAGATCATCAGACCGAGTTAGAAAGATTATCTCCCAATTAATCACTTACAAACAAGCAGTAAATTCTCGAATTTGAGGACGTCGGAGGCTCCCTTAGGCAATCTAGTCACAAGAAATCCACGTATTCTACTTGGGGTGAAGCAATCCCATCCAACTCATTCAAACGCCATCAATCAGCAGATTCTTTATCCCCCACAAAGAGCTGTGTTCTCTTGGCCAATTGGAACGGCAATCATCATCATCCCATCCCATCCCACTCCCACAGTAGGTGTAATTTACCAGTTAACCCCTGAGTTTTCGTAAAGGCCCAAACAAATTATAAAATTTTAGGCCCAATAACTGTATTTATATCCGGCCCAATAGTGCAATAAAGGCCACATAGCAATGGCACACGTGCACAAGTAAGAAGGTAATAATTCGACACGCGTACCATCACCACGCACCACCTGGTGTTCCTATCCACTGCGTTTGAACAGATACATATCCTCCTCGTACTGTGTGGTCTCTGTATATATATATATATATAGATATATATATATATATATTGCTGCCATTTTAGGCTACAGTTTGATCCTCGATATCAAGGAAGAGATATATAGGATAAAGAAAGAAAAGAAAGAAACATGGAAGCACAGTTGCAGCGTCCTTTGCAAGAAGAAAGTCATCTCTCTGATGGTAAATAAAGAGGTTCTCTTTCCATGGGATAATCACACCAATCCCCCATTTCGATTCAAGAACCCATATGGATTTCTTTACCTTGTACTAACTAACGCTTTGTTTTTTTTTTTTTTTCCGTGTTGTTAGAACTTGGACAACCTGTTATTACGGGCACGAGCCTTCCTCTCCAGACAGGTTTAGATTTGGAGAAACCAGTAATAATCGTTGATGATCGCCATGAAAGCATTGATGTTAAGGAACCAAAAGAGCTCGAAGTCGACGTGGAAGTGCCTCCATTGACTAAAGCAGATGTAATGGATCATCTTGAAGAAGAAAAAGAAGTTGATCAAAATCCTACTAATGTTAGCAATGTTAGTAGTACTAGAATCGGCGAACTTGGAGATTTGGAAGAAGACCCCCATTCTCCTCGACGGCGAGATATTTCGCCGTCGAATTATCAGACTAAAGTGTCCGATCCCACTGGCCAAGGCAAGGCTTTTTTTTTTTCTGATAGTGATAACTTCTCCGCAGGACACTGATAATAATGATAGATATTTGGAGTGGATGAAATAAGTGATCTTTTGATGAACTTTTCCAGGCGGTAAAGAGGCAGACGTTGGTAGTCTGGTTAAAGGGCTGGACAAAGAGGGCGGCGGCGGCGGCGGCGGCGTTTCGGTGAAAGATTTCCTTGTGGAGAAGTTGAGGCCTGGGGAAGAGGACAGGGCGTTGTCTGAGGCTATTGCGGACAAGTTGTATATCAAGAGAAAGACGTACGAGCGTGAGAGGTCGTCGCCGGCGCCGGCGCCGGCGGCAAGCTCTGGCGGTGGTGTTGTGGGTAGGCTTAAAGGGGTGGTTAGTTCTTGGCTTGGCAGTAATAGAAAGTAGTGCGCCGTTAAATTCTGTCTCTGTAACTTTCTGAATAAAAAAGGAAGGGAAGGTACTGTTAAGACTTGTATCAAATGTGACTTGCCACTTGCCGGATATATGCTTATGTCATGAATAAAAAAGTGGAGAGATCTTCGTTATGTCTGAATTGTTTGCTTTGTGATGAAGACATATTTGATGATGATGATCATGAACTATATTTGATTTATATTTTTCTTTTACAAAAGAAATATAAAACAAATAAATTCTTTCCACAAATCACAATATACATCAATACCTTTTTTTTTTTCATTCTATTCTTGGTATTTTCATACTCTCAAGATATAGCGCAATTTCATCCATCCAAGTGAAGTCATTAATTATGTTCGCGATGGATAACAATACTCGTACACCTCTAAACAACAAAACATCGATTGTTAAAAGGGGAAATTTTCGTTCATTCCCCTGTCAGGGTCTGAAATTTTAGTTCAGGCCCTGTCAGAAAAAACATTAGTTTTAAGGACCCAATTACTTAGTAACAATTTATTGGTCTTTAGTAACAATTAACTGTTCCTCAGTAACAGGGGAAATTTTATAACAGTTGGTCCTTATCTTTAAATTTTACGAAAAATTTGGTCCTTTAAACTAAATTTTTTTTCATAAAGGTCCTGAAAACTATTTTTAATCAATTTTGGGTCCTGAATCTTAATATACCCTTGTTAAAAGGACTTCTTCACTATTTTTCATGTCTCTACTCTGGCCTTGGAGTACAAATCAAGTCAGTGTCATTAGTTACCTAATAATTTTGGAATGGACTTCGCATATAAACAATATTACAAGTGACAAAAGTATATCATTCGAGGTTCTTTTTTTTTTTTTCTTTTTTTGTTTATCACGCATTTGTTAAAAATTAATACTCCCTCCGTCCCACTAATTTTATCACATTTTACCATTCGTGTGTCCCACTAATTTTATCAAATTTTTTTATTTAGCAAAAAACTTTCACAAACAATCAATATAATAATATTAAATATTCTTAAAAGACGTGTTGAAAATATACACTTTATTACCTTTTCATTGAATTATATTATTATAATAATACCATATTAATTTACGTTCCCGACAACTTATGTGATAAAGTTACCTCCTCCAATCGCAACCCACTCACATGGTCCGGCCAGCTTTATCCGACGTCCCACGGTCCCACGTGACAAGCAGCGCGTTACTACCACCTTCCCACGAGAGAGTGGGCGATAATTAGGATAAAAATTATTTTCGGAAAATCTTTATTAATATTGTCGTATAGTGATGCAAGTGAATTAAGGTAAATATGCCAGTGGGCACGGGACCCACCTTCATTTTTTAAATTATTTCTCAAAGAAAATTGTAAAATCCACACCATCTTCCCTCCTCACTACTTATACACACTCGGATTTAGCAGCAGTCCACACACACTCTCTCTCTCTCTCTCTCTCTCACGGTCTCCGAAGGAAAATCCTTGAAGGAGAAAACCCAAGCTTTGCTTCTTACTCACGCCGTTCGTTCAGAAGATGAGAGAAATCCTCCACATACAGGGCGGTCAATGCGGTAACCAGATCGGAGCCAAGTTCTGGGAAGTCGTCTGCGCCGAGCACGGCATCGACTCCACCGGCCGGTACAGCGGCGACAACGACCTTCAGCTCGAGAGAGTCAACGTCTACTACAATGAAGCCAGCTGCGGAAGGTTCGTACCGCGCGCCGTGCTCATGGATTTGGAGCCTGGAACCATGGATTCGGTCAGATCTGGACCGTACGGGCAGATCTTCAGGCCTGATAACTTTGTCTTCGGGCAGTCCGGGGCAGGGAACAACTGGGCTAAGGGACATTACACGGAGGGCGCTGAGTTGATCGACTCTGTGTTGGATGTGGTCAGAAAGGAGGCCGAGAACTGCGATTGCTTGCAGGGTATGTTGGCTTTTAGTTATTACCTTTGTTGTTTTTCGGCGTTAGATATTTGCAGATCGGGTGCCTTTTGTGCTTGCTTTTGTCTGCTTGGCTTATGCGTAGTTCGTTCGAGTTCCTTGCGTCCATGTCTTGTGGTTTATATGTACGCTCGTGGCATGACTTAACCGATGAATACTATGATTCAGATTCTTATATTTCTCACACGGCTTTTTTGTATCTAAGCTTTGTTGGGTATGATTATGAGACTGCTATGATACAGATTCTTATATATCTCAGGTTCAGATATGTGTAATATGCGATTATGTGGATGGGCTTCTCTGATTATGTGTAATATCTGCTTGTACGCAGATTTGTGCACTTCTTAACCATGCTAGTTTTTGCTGATATTTTGCCTAGGAAACAAAACAGTACGATTACCCATAGATTGATCAACGATGAGTCGATTTCACTTGTTTTGATCCTCAGGTTTCCAGGTATGCCACTCCTTGGGCGGTGGAACAGGTTCTGGGATGGGAACACTTCTAATCTCCAAGATCAGGGAAGAATACCCCGACAGAATGATGCTCACCTTCTCCGTCTTCCCATCCCCTAAAGTCTCAGACACAGTCGTCGAGCCCTACAACGCAACTCTCTCCGTTCACCAGCTCGTCGAGAACGCCGACGAGTGCATGGTTTTGGACAACGAAGCTCTCTACGACATTTGCTTTCGAACCCTCAAGCTCACCACCCCAAGCTGTAATAACCCAACCAATCTCCCCTTTCTCCTTCAATCTGTTAATCCGTGTGCTACGTTTCTTCCTTTTGCTAATCATCAAATTTCTTTCAATTGATAGTTGGAGACCTCAACCATCTGATCTCAGCCACAATGAGCGGTGTCACATGCTGCCTCCGTTTCCCCGGCCAGCTCAACTCTGACCTGAGAAAGCTCGCCGTCAACCTCATACCTTTCCCCCGACTCCACTTCTTCATGGTGGGCTTCGCACCCTTAACTTCCCGAGGGTCCCAGCAGTACAGAGCCCTAACAGTCCCGGAGCTCACACAGCAGATGTGGGACGCCAAGAACATGATGTGCGCTGCTGATCCTCGCCACGGCAGGTACCTAACCGCCTCGGCCATGTTCAGGGGAAAGATGAGCACGAAGGAGGTCGACGAGCAGATGATCAACGTTCAGAACAAGAACTCCTCCTACTTCGTCGAGTGGATCCCGAACAACGTGAAGTCTACGGTGTGCGATATTCCGCCCGTGGGTTTGAAGATGGCGTCGACTTTCATTGGGAACTCGACTTCGATACAGGAGATGTTTAGGAGGGTGAGCGAGCAGTTCACTGCGATGTTCAGGCGGAAGGCTTTCTTGCATTGGTACACTGGCGAGGGAATGGACGAAATGGAGTTCACGGAGGCTGAGAGTAACATGAACGATTTGGTGTCTGAGTACCAGCAGTACCAAGACGCAACTGCCGACGAGGAGGGTTATGATTACGAAGAGGAAGAGGAGCAAGAGGAGGAGGCTTAGAGAATTTCTTGCCGTGTTTTGATTTATGTTGCTGTGATACGATGCTTCCTTTGTTTTGAGGATCTTTTCTGCTTGGATTGGATTGTGTTGTTTTTTCTTGCGTTCTTGGCTTGTTATGTGCTCTCTAGTGGTCTTGTTTTGTTTTTCTTGGTTGTGATGTGTTGTTATTGATGTCTCGAGGACGTTTAAGCCGTAGTAGTTTCTAACGAAGTATTATTCTTCATCATAATCATAACCACTGCTTAGAGTTTATTTCGCATTTCTGATATGATAATTATTTCTTACAATGATGTAGTAAACTTTCCCCATAGTTATTACGGGCCTGTTTAAATGCAATGCAAAGCAGCAGCAGAAGCTTTTAGGCTCCAAATTCAGGGACCTTAGCAGTAGATATCTGTGCAAGGAAGTGCGAATCTGTGAGGAAAGACCTTCTTTGGGACCTTAAAAGCAGCGAGATTCTTCTTACAAAACCGAGAAACCTCTTCCTCGTCGAGGTCCGATCCTTGGCGAGGTATGACTGCACAGTTTATCTGCAAAAAAATCCAATGTTTGTAAGTAATTGTAAAGTCTGTGATATTAATGATTGACTTGATCGTCTCTTACTTCTTCACCGCCGAAAGCAACGGCTTGTGCAATATCGGGTTGGGGTGAGACAATAGGATAAAATCCACTTCAATCGGGGATATTCTTTCTCCTGGAAAGTAGGAGAGAGTTATAGTGCATGAAAATCTTTAGGATATTAAAGACCGTTAATTATGTGAAAATGAAACCTTAACAACATGAGAAAAAACAATGAAATATCGAATAAGATGTGCAAAAACAAATGCTTTTTTTTTTTGGCCAAACCATTGATTCAAGAGGCTAAAACATCACTCTAGTGGTCCCACTACTGAAAATAGCATAAGACCCCATATACACATACATGTGAAAGAAAATTAATTATGTGAAAACGAAACCTTAACAACTAAAGAAAACACATCAAATGTTGGAATAAGATGCGTGAAAACAGTTTTTCTTTTCTTTTGGTCACACCACTAATTCAAGATATGTATGTCACTTTATTTTCCCAATTACACATACAGTACCAAATGGACGATCCATAAGAGTAGACAAAACATACAATATGAGACATAAAACTTTGATAAGAACCGCACCACAATCATTCATATGTAGGTAATTGATACTAGATTTGTCTGCACCACATATAAACATAATTCCATAATAATTTGATAGGTGGAGGTTATAAACTAATGCACATAGCCAACAATAAAGTCCAGTCCATATATGTGCAATTAAAAAAGGGAACTGTATATTTTATTTTATTTGCATAAAATTGATCGTAGTTTTTGCCGCGGATGACCAAGGGCAAGGGTATTTTGTCGGGCATATATTTAAACGATTTCTACTTCTGTTCATAATCTACACATCGCGCGTTAGATTGTAGAATACTGTAATCGATTTTATTGTGAAGTTTTCCATTATATGCAGTTTACGGCGCCATTTTTAGTGGTGTGGCAATCGTCGGCGATAATTACGGCTACGAACTGTGTATGTCCCGTGAAGATTCACTTGGAACCCTAGCATTTGTTTTCCAATTTTTAGTTGATCTTATGTCAGTTTATTATTCGTTTATCAAGGTTATTTTGATGGTTTTTGTTATGGCTCATGATTTCCAACAGTGTGAATTGAATAGATAAGTGATCAATTGATAAATTTAGGTGATTGTCTTTGTATGCTATGTATTGCTATTTGCCATCGACATTGTGCATCGGTTGTAATTTTCTTACATGTTTTTGACGTTTGTACGTAATTGCTAAATTAATTCCATTTCGTCGCCTTAGTGGTATACTCGTTCGCTTGCTTGTAGGATTTGTTAGATGCAGTGATGGCATACGATTACATCTTGAATCTTGACCAGTACAGAGCTGAGAACGGATGTTTTATGTCGTTTTGCTTTCTTTTAATTGTCCAGTTGAGTTCGACACGTTTCTCATTTGACATGTAAGGATTTTTTTGTTATCTGAATCCGAGTCCTTAAAATGCTTCATGTCTACTCGGAACCTGTTTCTTCAGCGCCTAGATTTCAGTTGGAAAGCTCAGCTTCATTGGAACTCTTCAGACGATGAAATCAAGTGAAGCGAGTGATTCGATTGGTACTTAAATCAGACAATATATTGGAAATGATATTCTTATCCCTTTCTCTTGGGCGAGGGATTCTTCTGTGCACTGGATTCAGCAGCTTCATAACTTAGATCATCCAGGTACATAAACATCAATTGCATTAAATGCAGAATCTTTAGGACCGAGGACGTGCCTTATCTGTCAAAATTCTTGGACACTGGGATTTCCTTGAAGCCCGTTTATTTCCGTTCGATTCGCAAGTATAAGTGTTTGGCCCACAGTTCAGCCCATTATTTCGGCTCGTTGAGAGAATTAGCTAGGGCTTTTTTTGGAGTTGATTACTGCCTCTATAAATTTATCGTATGCAGATAATCAGAGAAGAAGTTGCTCCCTGCTGCACGGATGTGAGTATGTTGTTTTATCCATTTCTTTGTGCTATTCTATCTTCTCTTTGTAGGTGCTTTGTGTGCCTACCATCATATACAGTTTCCGCTCCTCTTTATGATGATTCGTGCTTATCTCTGTGACAGAACTTGTGTTATGTGGCTGTTTTAATGCGTAATTATTCTGTGTGTAAAGGATCTTCCAGAAATCGGGTGCACATATTTAAATGATATGCTACTTTTGGAATGGTTAATTCTTTGAGAGATGTATGATCTCTGAGTCTTCTTACCGATATTGGTTCTTTTTCACATGTTTTTCCTTTATGTAGACATGTCTGTTATGCCCTTGCTAGCTCCTGTGGAAGTTCAGATGCACGAATGTGAAGATTGTCTCCTGGAGTTTTGTTCTTCATTTAACCTCAGGAGACATGCCCGTTTGCATCACCGATCTTTCAATGTCAATAAGTTTTTATACTTCTTTACATAAAACTAAGCCCAAATCTTCACCCATGTTTCAATTATTAGCTTGGGAATTCCATCTGAAATCAGTTACCTCAAAACTATCTAAAAATTGTGCGTTTGATAGGAAAACGAAAAGAACAGGGAACAATTGGCTGCCTATTGGGACAAGGTGATTGGCCATCTCCTTGTATCAAGCCATATTACACCGCTGAATATAATTACTAACTCTAGATGTCACCACGTACAGTTGTCACCAGAGAAAGCTAAAGACCTAATATCATTCGATGATGCAATGCTGCTAAAGGTATGGACTTACTTCCCCTCTTTTTTCATACATACTTGCTTGATTGGCAACATTGGTACCTTTGGAGAGTTTTATGCTTTCTTAACTTGGCCTATGAAATGGCTCCCATATTAGTTGATGCTTATGCTGTGGTGCTTTATATGGAAATGCATATATATTCTCTAGGGTTTTGGTCGCTTTGTTTCCTCTCAAGGATTAGCTAATGTATGCTCTGACAGATAGAGGGATGATATGTCCTTTTCATGGTAGAAAACGGCATTTGGATGCAGAGCTATATCTCTCGTTTTGAAGTTCTATCTTCTGCCCTTTGCTGATATTGTGCTCAGTTCCTCTTCCATAATCCTAGTTTGATCTCCTGATTAATGATTTGAATCGCATATGAATAGTTCTAAACCTTTTTAGGATTGGCGATTGTCACGCTTGCATTCCGTTGCATGTTTCATGTACTTGGAATATATTTCAAGTCTATCTATTTCTACGTGAAAAAAAACAATCATATAATGAGCATTCGAAAATATTGGCTGTGTGGGTCTTTCAGGGGCTATCTGGATCCACGGTAGTAAAGGCTTTAGCTTCTACTTTTTGTAAACCAGGAGGGGTCTTGAATCTTCCTGATGCTTACGTGAAAGCTGGTTCTACTCTACTGGTAAGAATGTTTTTGCCACCTTATACCTCCCCAATTCATTACACCCTTCTTTTCTCTCTTTCTCAGATTCTCTTACCCTCTTTCGATGACAGGATATTGTCCAGTCTAAGCCTTCCGAACTGAAACTATCATCGAAAGAATTGTTTGACGTTCTCGATGACGCCAGCGAAGGAACATTTTTGCGTCCCATGATGGTAGACTTTGCGCAAACATATGTCTTTAATGGAGACGATGCTGGAGGCTGTCTAAAGTGGAATAATGTTATTTCTACGGCTAGTCTTCTATTTGAAAGGCAATTGGTAATGTTTGAGAATACTTTTGTGTTGAAGGTTATATTCCTGTCATAATCGAATCTGTAATCAAAGCCTGGATCTTTCAATCACTAAAAGTATGCCAAATTTATATGCGTTGAAGGAGATAGAGAAGATGGGTTGCCTTGGGTTTTAAGCAATGCTTTTTCTTGTCTACGAAAAATTGATGCGTCTGTTCCCTTGTTTAATAACTTTCCGGTGCTTTAACCAGATGAAAGCGTGGTTTGAGGACAAAGAGGCTGAGGCTTTGAGATGTCAGAATCAGCTTGTGGAGGAGGAAGAAGCTGCACAGAAACGGTTGGCCTTTACTTTTCGAATGTAACATCTCTATTTGGATCGTGTCCATTACTCACCAAGTACAATTTGCACCGAGTATCCTGTATTTGCATGAGCGCCGTTAGCCTAGAAGTGCTCGGAGCCTCATTTGCACCGAGTATCCTGTATTTTCATTACTCATTGTTCTATGTCGAATTCTTACTAGGCAAGCTGCGCTTTCAGAAAAGAAACGACAGAAAAAGCTGCGTCAGAAGGAACAGAAATTGAAGGAACAACTAAAAGAGTCTCCGAACGTCGAGGCTGATTCAGTAGATACGACTGCTTTGGCTCAAGAATCTGCACCTCCATCCTCTTCTGACTCGAAGGCAGACTCGCCAGATTTATCCTTGAACTTGGATTCGATCTCCCCTTCCCTAGAAAAGGGTCCAACTGAAAATACCAAACATGAAGACGAAGAACATTCTCAGACCGACGAATTCAAGGTTGTCGGCGCAAATAGACATCGGCGACGGCGTTCAGCACCAATTCTCCGTCAACCCATAAGACGCCAAACCTATAGAAGAATCGGAATCCCTGCTAACCGCCCGCAGATCGTCCCCAAACAAAAGGTTTGGGTCAAGAAACTCACAGTGGTTAACAGTGGTGTGGGGAGCTCAAAGCCTTCACCCTCAGTGGCGACGAAGGACGCCCATCCTCCTCGCCAATTGGAAGAAGCCAAATACCAGCTGATGATAGGCTCGATAGCCATTTCCCTGAAACTTGGTGTGAGTAAGCAGAAAGATGCAGGCACGGTAGCTGCTTCTAAGCCAAAGGACACTTGCAAAGCTGAGCATCCCCGTCCCATGGTGGTGAAGGGAAATCCCAAAAAGTCGATGAAAGCTGGTAGTAGCCAGGTGGGTTCTAAGCAATTGAAACCTGTGAGCCGTAATGAGACAAAGAGCTCCATCGTCCCAGTCAACAGAGGAAACAAGGATTTGGGCTCGGGTCAATCCAATGGTGGAAATTTACGTGGAAAGACGAGCTCTGCTGTCTGAGAGTTTCTTTCTCGGAGTATGCGTACACTTCTCTATTAAGTTATAATTAGCTATCGAAGTGCATATATCGATTGCTAAAATTCCTGATTATTACTACATTGTTTGCAGGGAGGAAAGGGGCTCTGTCATCCGAGCATATGCAGTATTGTAAGGGAGGACAGTGCATTCGCTTCCAATATTTCGACGTTTGTTTTATTCTCGAACATCTCATTTTACGGATTCTGGCAACGAAGAATGTGATATTCGTCGTCAAGTTCCTATTATTATTATTATTATTATCTCCTTTTCATGTCTTGGATTCGAATTGAGTCGTAAACTCAGAAGACTTGTGCGTTCTGAGACTTAAATCTTTGTTTGGTGCTGGAAACAAATAGGGCGGGCTGCTGACTATACTAATCTAAGATCATTTCGGAATAAAAAAACAGATCAATATATCAAGTCAAAATGATTGGCAAATTCCATAGCAACTTAAACCATTAGTCTTTTAACTTCAACGAAACCTTCGGCTCGAACCATCCTACCTTCATCACATCCTCCGCCGTGGAGCAGCAAAGCTCCTTCCTTTTCCTTGCCGTCGAGAAAGAAAACGCCTCTGCTCCCTACGGCAAGCGAGAACATCACATCAAACTATGTTTTGACTCTTAAGAGGCTCTCCTACCGACTTTGAACTCCAAAAAGATCAAATCTTTGTGCGGCGGAGAATCACAGTATAGTGAAAGAACAGCGATGTGGTGGCTCTTTCAAAGAAAAGGGCCTTCAGGGTTCTCTGGGTATTCAACTGCCGAGGATGTAACCCAAGGAATCGATGGTTCAGGGCTCACTTCAATAGTCACAGGTTTTTCGATAACATAGCTCTGCTCTGATTTTGTGTTCGATTCCTTCGTCTGTTATAACAACACAACAATACGTCAGGGGCTTCGAGCGGCATAGGTTTAGAAACTGTGCGCGTTCTTGCTATCCGTGGGGTTAACGTTGTACTAGCCGTAAGGAACATAGCCGCTGGCGAACAAGTTAAAGAAGCCATAATTAAGGAAATCCCTTCTGCTAAGGTTGATGTTATGGAGTTGGACCTCAGCTCTATGGCTTCTGTTAGAAAATTCTCCGACCAGTTCGTTTCTTCGGGACGTTTGCTGAACATCTTAATGCAAGAATAAGTCCTGGAAATACGTATCTAATTCTTTCAAATCCTGCAATAATAGCAAAATAGATCGACTTTGTGATGTCATTACTTGGTTTGGTTAATCTTCTAAGCTGAGAAACTGTGTTTCAGTAATAATGCAGGCATTGGCGGCACTCCGTTTGCGCTGTCCAAAGACGGGATAGAGTTACAATTTGCGACTAACCATTTAGGTGTTTATATGATTCTATCTACGAATGATGCTTTCTCTGTTTCTTGATTCGAATTATGCCCTTTTCTTTTCAATTCTCAGGTCACTTTCTGCTAACCAGTTTGTTGCTGGACCTGATGAAGAAATCTGCCCGGGAAATGAGAGTTGAAGGTAGACTCGTCAATGTTTCTTCCGAGGGTTATCGCCTGTCATACAGTGAAGGGATTCGTTTCGAAAAACTCAATGATCAAGCAGCGTATGTACATTTACGTATATGTAATCGAAAGCAATATCGTATATCTGTTTTTTCTTTTTTTTTTTTTTGTTTCTTATCGAAAAAAATTTGATGTTTTTCTGCTTGCAGGTACAACGGATGGATTGCATATGGGCAGTCGAAGCTCGCTAACATACTTCATGATCGTGAATTAGCTAAGCGCTTGAAGGTATAATATAATAAACCCGACGTTTCTTTCTTTTCCTCGAGAGATTTATCAGAAAACCACAGAGAACAAATCTTACAACGTTTGTTTTTTTCTTGCATGTCGAAGGAAGAGGGCGCAGAGATGGTTGCGAATTCAGTTCATCCTGGGACTATGGGGACCAATATATTCAGACATCTCGGCTTTTTCGAAGGTATAACACTTCTCTGAGACCTTAGTAACACTTTGTTATCCTAACCGTTCGCTTTTATTACGGCGCAGGTGTAATCCTTGCACTCGGAGCATTGATGTTTAAAACTGTCCAACAAGTAAGAGTTTCTTTTGACAACATCGATGCTTCTTCTATCAACATGAATCTACTTAAACAAACAACTGTAAAAATTATTGGTTCTTCTTTAACTTGTTCGTATCATTCTACGATGAAAATTCGAATGCTAAGGGTGCTTCGACGACTTGTTACCTGGCGTTAAACCCGCGAGTGAAAAGGTGTCTCGGGGGAATATTTCTCGGGCCTCGGATGAAAATCTGGCGAAGAAACTGTGGGACTTTAGCATAGGTTTAACCAACTGATAGTTTCTTGCTTGTAATGTAACAAGTTTGTATGTATCCTTTATTTGTGCTTTCCCTTTGAACTATTGATACACACATTAACGGATTGGGGTGAAACTCTTCACCTCGGCATAAGCATAAAGCTCCAATCTTTGCAGACCAGATTCTTACAATTATCAGGAAAGTTGCAACATCTTAGTTCTTGGAAGAGATAAAATGAATATATTTCTAGTCAAGAAAAGCGTCTTTCTAGAAAGTCTTCAATTCTATTTATTTATTTCTACTTTTTTTTTATATGAAAATTGCTATTCCATCCCAAGTCCAACCATAATTGTCATGTCGCGTGACTAATACTCAAGAACCTGTAGTAGAATTAAGATCGTCGAGAAAGAAGTAATGAGGAGGTGAAGTTCCGAGAAAGAAGGGGTTTACTCATAAAAGAAGGATAAATAAATAAAATATTAATAATTATGTGGTTCTTTGACAAAAAAGGAGCCTCTGGCTTCTCAGCTTCTTCCACGGCGGAGGAAGTCACTGAAGGAATTGATGGCTCGGGCCTCACAGCAATCGTCACAGGTTCTTTCTCTTTCTAAATCCATTTTCTTGCGTTTTCTGAGTCAGTATTTTTTTTCTTCGTCGATTATTTGTGCTGTTCTTTTACGATTTTAATCGTAGCTAGAACTCTAAAAAAATCGTTTCTTGCTTGTGGGTTTTTCTTGGTTGTGCTCGAAATTACTGCTAGTTAAAGCTTTACGAGGTTGGAACTAGGAAACTCAAGAACACATATGTTGTCTGAAGAGCCGAGGCAAACCTCAGTTTTTAGTTCCCTTTATTGTTACAAAATTGTTGCATATACTCTGTTGACTTCATCTCTATTACAGGGGCTTCGAGTGGCATCGGAGCTGAAACTGCAAGGGTTCTCGCGCTGCGCGGGGTCCACGTGATAATGGCGATTCGAAATACCTCCGCCGGCGATAAGGTCAAAGAAGAAATCATCAAGCAAGTCCCAAACGCTAAAGTCGATGGGATGGAGTTAGACCTCAGTTCCATTGCATCTGTTAGAAGTTTCGCTTCAGAGTTCGATTCTTTAGGCCTCCCTTTGAACCTACTTATGTAAGAGAAAATCGAGATTTCTGAGTTAATCTCTGTTTGGGATTGTCGACGAATGATTTTGCTGCAAATTCCTTGAAGTAATAACGCTGGCGTTATGGCTACTCCCTTCATGCTTTCGAAGGACAACATTGAGATGCAGTTTGCAACCAACCACGTCGGTTAGTACGATCACATATCTTAAACATCAAATGGATTGAGCGCATCGATGCAGTTGAAGAAATTTGATCGTTTGTGATATTATTACAGGGCACTTTCTCCTGACAAACTTGATGTTAGAAACCATGAAGAAGACAGCGCAGGCAAGCCATAGGGAAGGAAGAATCGTGAACGTATCATCGAGGAGGCACAAGCTTACATATCCCGAAGGGATTCGCTTTGATGAAATCAATGATGAGTCGAGGTGAAAAACTAATCTTAACCTTCTTAATCTCATGCAAGAACGCATGTTTAATCTTATATTGTAATGTTGTCGCCTATCCACCTTAACGACGAACAGTTACTCTGCCCTATCTGCTTATGGCCAGTCGAAGCTTGCTAACGTTCTGCACACTAACGAACTCGCCAGACGTTTGAAGGTAATTAAGTTTAAGTTATTACCACTTCAGATAAACACTGAGACTTATTCATAAATGGTCTTACTTGATGATTCCCATGAAGGAAGAGAATGTGGACCTAACAGCAAATTCGATCAGCCCGGGAGTTATTGCCACCAATCTCTTCCGTCATCACAGCTTGTTTAATGGTATATATTTTCTCTTCGATATGAAATTGCACGATATTTCTCTCTTCTTTTTTGTCTGTTTTTGTTTTCTCAGGGCTTGTTTCAGCACTTGGTAAGTTTGTGATGAAAGATGTTCAACAGGTACATTATATTACATACAACACACACACACACATGAAACACGGACAACCTTAAAAGTAGTATTCTGTTTCTCCTTTATTCATCTGTTCTTTTGTAATGAACGATTGAAGGGAGCGGCGACGACATGCTACGTCGCATTACATCCAGACGTTAAAAGCACGAGCGGGAAATACTTTTCAGATTGTAACTTGGCAGAGACGAGCTCGATGGCTAAAGATCAAGAAATGGCGAAAAAGTTGTGGGATTTCACGCAGGATTTGATAGATCAATGCTCAGCTTAGGTTGAACACTCTCTGCCTTGAAAACTAAAGAATGTTTTCTGTAATAATATCTTGGATGATCTTCAATAAATACTTTTTTAGTATCTTGGATTCGATGCCTTCACTTCACCCCAGTCTCTTTCTGGCAATCGTCTTTATTTGTTATTTATCTTCTTTTGGTTATGGATAAAGATTCAGAGAAAATTCCACACTTTCCACGTTGCAAGAAAATACTAATGCTAAAACCCAACCGCCATTTTCATGTCTGAGAAACCTCAACGAATCCAAAGTTCGTCAGTGACTTCGAGACATGATCAATTACTCAATGGCTTTTGCTATTTCCACTCCATCTTTGTTGTCATCGTCACATTCACCGTATCTTCTTGTTCATCATTCATCGTCATCGAAAGGCTCGGCTCTTTATGAAGCTTTCTCAAATCACGCAGTTTCTAACCCTAAAAATGCGATCTTTGTTAAGTGCACCCAACGGTTAAATTCGGCGCCTTTTCGTCGCTGGGATGGGCTCAAGCTTGTGGGCAGCTCGAACTCACACTATCACGTAAAGATTGGCAGTAAGCGACTCATTGTTCCAATCTTACAGTGTTATCTCTTGATTAGATTTCTGGGAATTTCATCATATGCTACTTATCGTAATTCTTGGAATAGCTTGTGTAAACCTCTGTGTTGTTTTTCTTGCAGAGAGGAGAAGTAAACATAAGAAGGACAAAGGAGCTTATGCTTCTTTATTTGGCGTTGGGGCGCCTGAGATTTTGGTCATTGGCGTTGTGGCTTTGCTGGTTTTTGGACCAAAAGGTCTTGCTGAGGTTGTTTTTCTCTTCTTACAAGTTCGACGCCGATGCAAAAAACAATCGATTCGTAGCTCATTTGATGTTAACACACACGCCTCATCCCAGATATTGCAAATTCTGAAGTGAATTGTTTGTTGATGATAGGCTGCTCGTAGCCTCGGAAAAGCTCTTCGATCTTTCCAGCCCACAATAAGAGAACTTCAGGCATTATTTTCTTTTCACAGCCTTTTAATGTGTCATTCGTATTCGTAGATTTCTGATGCGTATCTACGAAAATTCCTTACGCTTTGCCGTCAATTGTCACACATCCTCCACTGGCAGGAAGTTTCGAGGGAATTCAAAAGCTCTCTCGAACGAGAAATTGGCCTCGATGATGATGGAGATCCCACGTCAAAAAGATCTACGACTGGCGAAACTAAGCTTAAGCCCAAGGAATCAGAGGCAAATGTTGAACCTAGTGAGTCCATTTCTGATCAATGCGCTGCATATGAGGAAATTTGTGCTGTTATCGTTTTGAAATGGCTAAAGTATCCTTCGAATTTCTGCAGATGGATCGAAAGGAGAAGACTCAATTGACGAGATGAGGGCTGATCAGCTGAGGCAGGCTCTCATAAAGCTACAGAAAGAGAGGGAGAGAGAAGAGAAGGAAAAGGCTGAAAGAGAGATAGACGAAGCACAATTCTCCTCTGAGCAAGAAACTTCATCTCAAGGCAAGTGTCGAACTTTTGCTCAGATCTGATCACTGACAATTACAGATGCTCTTCACATTTTGTTACTGTCTCAGATACTTCGGAGCTGTCCCATGCTTCGGAGAAACCCAAAGAAGCTCCGTTAAGTTCGAACGCATTGCGTGATGATGGTGGAAGTAGTAATAGCGTCGTTGAAGAAGTCTCTCCAACGGTAACAACCACCAAATCTGACAGTGAATCTTGATTTTTTGAGACCATGTTACACAGCAATAGCAGAGTTAGACCAGAATTTGCATGTTAGGCAAACCTCACAGCACTATATGGTCCTATGTATAGATAGTTTTGACAATTAGAAGTAAATCTTACTGAGTAAGGCAGTGGCTTTTTTTTTTCATATTAACATCAGTTGTTAGAGAGAATGTATGTTCTTGAAAGTTGAAATGTCTGCAAATTGCACTTCATCAGATAGCGATGTGTGGCTCGCTCTTCTCTTTCAAAAATTTCTTGAGCATTGTCCACAGATAGAAATTGAAACATCAGACATGTTTAGAAAGATGTAAGAATGGGACAAGGAAGACATTATTATTACATCAAAGAGAAGAACCCAGCAAACAGGCTTGGATATATGGAGGAACACACACGGAAAGCCACAAAAATAGCTGCAACTCGAAGAACATGTGAAAGTATATCTTACATATTTATTTCGATTTGAAATATGAACATGTAGTAACAAATTATATAGTCACTTGAGAGAAAAGCATCAATAACATTCACATGATGCATGAAATCACCAGTTGAAACTGATGGATTCATAGTGCAAGTTCTTGACAGATGTTGATCTGCAAATCCTAGCAACTTCATGCCTCATACCCTTCGGCCCACAAACCAAAACTCCCACATTTGATCCTTTGCATTCACCAAGTATACCTGCGATGATATAAATAAAACACATGTATAATTTGTAAGGAAAGAAAAATAAAGGAACTTCAAAAAAATCTGTACATACTCTTTAGATCAGGCCGTCCACCGAAATGCACTTTAGTCGACTGAACAAGAGACTGCTGAGGAAAGCTTTCGAGCTCGGCATTATTCGCACTGCACAACCACGAAGAAGGCGACGTAGAAGGCGTAGAAATATCAACGTTCTTCACTTGCTTCGCCTGGGAAGAGAGCTTCCTCTTTTGCCACAGAAAAACTGCGCTCGTCGAGACAAAGACGCATACGCAGACGAGGAACATGTCCCAGAGAATCTTGAAGCTGTAGTGATAGTTCTCCCCTCGTTTCTGAACTGGGTATATCTGATATCGAACGACGAATCCAAGGAGAAGCAAGAACATGACGAAAGCAGAAGTGATTATCACTCCGAGCCATAGCCAGCTGTCCTCGCCAAGAACAGCAGATATGGGCGAATCGTATGGAATCGGTTTGCTGAACACCTTCGCCTCGATGTGATTCTTGACGTCCTCGATTGGTCGTTCGCTTTCTTGGGTGATGTAAGCTTCTATCTGAATCTGAAGCTTCGATGTATCGATGGGAGTCTCTGATGGTAGTAACGGAAGCATGAGATCTAACATGGACATGTCTGCTGCGTTCTTGAAGGCTGTGATCAGCACGACTTTAGGAACCGTTTGATTATTATCTTCGGCGCTTCGATATATGATCTCACGTATTATCGAGATGAACGGTGTGATCCCACTTCCTCCGCTTATCATGACCAAAGAGTCTCGACTGAGAAAGAAAGACCAGAAAGAAACAGCTAATTTAGGGTTTTCTGAGTTTCAGTTCATTTGCAGTAGTAAAATGCTAAAAAAAAGGCCTATCTTTTGCTGTGTGTTTCTTACCTGAGAAAATCATAGGAAATAGGCCCGTAAGGCCCTTCGCTCGATACTTCGAGTCGTTCGATGGAAGGCGAAGAAAGCTGCTCGAGGAGCTTAAGAGTCCATCTTCCCTGACACTTCATCGCAACGCTGATCTTATCTGCCTCCAAATCGCTGCAAGAGATCACCGTAAATGGATGCCATTGAAGCTTGCTGACGCTTGGGACGTGTAAGAACAATATACTCGTGGGACTGTAATATAAATCTGAAAACACACACCGTAAAATCAGCTATCACAATCCATCGAAAGAACGATCGATGTTCTATATACATCTTCGGCGAAAGAAACGAAGCAAAAAAAAAAAAAACCTGGATTCTTGGCAAAGGTCAATTCAATGGAGTCGTTGGGCAGAATTCGTGCGGACAGAAGCTGAACCCTCTTCCTAGATTGCAAGAATCTTAGGTACCGGTCGATTAGGAACAGAAAAATCCCAGGAAGAATCATACACAGATATCCCACCCCAACGTGGAGCATGTAGAAGAATACGTATAAGGCGTAGAGGTGATGCGTGTAGAAGAAAACTTCAAACATCTTTCTACGAACCCTTTCCAAGCTCGTCGACCATATCGCCAGCGAAAGCGCAAACGCTACTACGCCTGCTATGTTCGATAGGTACGTCGAACTCCATTGAAGCAGCTGCAATAACAACAACGACAACAACTGATGATTAGTTCGAATCAACCAAGAACTACGAAAATAATCGAAACGTAATGAATCTATTTACAAGAATCAGTTGATCTGTCGTAGCCCAGTAGATGACGAATCCAACGCTGTGAAGCGCGAATAGAGCAGTGGAGATGTGCCCTAACCATATGTGGTACTTAATGCTCGACTCAGACGTAAGGCCGAAAAGAGGTAGTATCGAAGATCCACGAGTCACTGGGACGAAGAGGAATGCCCAGCAAGTGTGCCCAATGTAGCCCAGCCTTAGCGAAACGCTGCGAAACTGCGTTTTCCACCTGTAATAATGAGTGTGCAAATAATAGTAAAAAAAAAAGAAAATGAATATCTAGTTGAAACGCAATCGAAACTCGTACAACTCTATCGAGGGTTTTTTAGCTTACGGTTTTTCCCCGGTCGTATGCATGTGGGGGTGCTTAACGCTGACGTAGATGTAGTTAGCCAATTGCCAGATTAGAAGTATTATGAACATTGCCGTGAAGGTGATTTCAATGGTGTTTAGTATTCCTAACGGTGCCATTACAACCTTTGGCTTCCTCAGGCGATGGACATAATCCTTGCTTCTGTATTAATAGAATAGTAGAAACACGGAAAAGATTATTAGACATTGTTGAAGGCGAGGATTATATATGAAGATGGAAACGAAGCAACCTTTCGAATCTCCATTTTTTCTGTAGGTGAAGATAAACGGATCCCAAGGCGGCGATGAGCATCATGGGGAAGCTGAATAACAGAAGATTTGTTCCTGCGTAGGCATATTTAAGAATGAGATCGTTTCTTTTATATCGTGTTAGACGAAGTAAACTATTACAGAAACCCCTTAATGCTGTTCCGTTATTACCTTGTTCCATGAAGTATGTGGAGTTGAGTTCTTTGGTCAGCTTCGGCGACCATTTCAACTTGTACTTCTCCGTTGGTAGCATAGTCCATATAAACATATACCCAGCGAACACAGTGAAGAAGAATATCTGCCATAGAAATCTCATCTTCATTATCTTTTGTTACAGTGCGCGCAGTACAAAGAACTATAGTTTCTTGTCTTTGTATGTGTACTATCTTTGTCTGTATATATAGGGAGATATACATTGAATAAACTAAACATGTGTGGCGCAATGTCAACACAGGAAGAGAAAGGCATGCTTCATGCTTGAATACTAAGATTGTTGTACTGTAAAATCGTTTTGCAGCCAATCTATTCGTATTCGGAAACAAAACATAATAATAATAAAGTCAAAACTAATCATAGTTAATGTACTGTATAATGTATTTGTGAAAGAGAAAACTCAAGTTTCTCAGTGGCTGACGCTGTACTGTAAAATCCAAGGCTCTATTAATTAATTGGTGTTAGTACTACATATTAGCGTCGTATAATTTACTCTCTCTTTTCGGGATAATTTTCTGAGACTAAAATCTTGTAAGAGACAGCCGATATTATCTTTGTTTACCAACTGTAATGTGGGCTGGCTTGAGCGGAAGTACCATGCAAGTACAAGAACATAGTTGACTTCAAAATTATGCTAGTAGTACACTTGCAACGGATTCAAGGTGAAGTTAGAATGTCGCGATAATTAAAAGAAAAATTAATCATCTTTTTTGTTTTTTTTTTTTTTTTTTATGTTTTGACAATATAATATTTGCAATTACAAGCATCCCACATGTCGTCATTGTAGTAGTATGTAGTAGTCAAAGCATCGCCCAAGGAGAAAACTTTCAATAAGGAGATCCGATTATAGTGAATGACATAATTAGGCTTTAAGCCGATCGATCGCTGGCAGGAGATAGAAGGGTATTTTCGGGCATTTCAAAACGGCGCGGTGGGTCCAAAGCCACGTCACCTCTGCGCAACAAAACGCCGTCTACAACAGCGACTTTTCAGTTCTCTAAATCTCAAAGGCTCTCTAAATCTCAAAGGCTCTTCATTTTTCGAGATGCATGCAGAAGGCTCCAGAACCAGCCTTCCATTAATCGAAGCTCCTCGAACAATGCTTCAGCTATATATTTCTCCCACCTCTCAGCTTCTGAATCAGTCGACGGAAGAATCCTTTCTGCAGTTCATCGATCGTTCGGTATTGTTATCATCAACCAAAGCTTCGTCGTTTGATTCACTGTTGTTACGATTACTGCAATGGCGGATGTTCAGATGGGCGGTGAGTCGGAGACGTTTGCTTTCCAGGCCGAGATCAACCAGCTGTTGAGCTTGATCATCAACACTTTCTACAGCAACAAGGAGATTTTTCTGAGGGAATTGATCAGCAACTCTTCTGATGCGTTGGACAAGATAAGGTTCGAGAGCCTGACTGATAAGAGCAAGCTCGACGCTCAGCCCGAGCTGTTCATTCGTATCGTGCCCGATAAGGTCAACAAAACGCTGTCGATCGTCGACAGTGGCATTGGAATGACCAAAGCAGGTAAAATTTCAGTAATTGTATCGACATGAATCCGTAATGTGGTTTTGGTGATAGAAATTCGAAAATTATGGCTGCGTGCGCTGTGGTTCTCAATGTGTGCCATCGATTCGACGCAGATTTGGTGAACAATTTGGGTACGATTGCGAGATCTGGCACTAAAGAGTTCATGGAGGCATTGCAGGCTGGTGCTGATGTTAGTATGATTGGGCAGTTTGGCGTTGGTTTCTACTCTGCTTACCTCGTGGCTGAGAAGGTCATTGTGACCACCAAGCACAACGATGATGAGCAGTACATATGGGAGTCGCAAGCTGGTGGCTCATTCACTGTCACGAGGGACGTCGAAGGTGAACAGTTAGGTCGAGGAACAAAGATCACTCTCTTCCTCAAAGAAGACCAAGTACGTATCACCTCTGTTTTGGTTGGTAAAACAGATAATTGTGAAGCTTGAAAGATTGTTGCTAATCGTGTAATTTATTGTTGTGCAGTTGGAGTACCTTGAGGAAAGGAGGATCAAGGATCTTGTGAAGAAGCACTCTGAGTTCATCAGCTACCCTATCTACCTCTGGACAGAGAAGACCACTGAGAAGGAAATCAGCGATGACGAAGACGACGAACCGAAGAAAGAGGAAGAAGGCGACGTCGAGGAGGTCGACGAGGACAAGGACAAAGAGCAGGGCAAGAAGAAGAAGAAGATCAAGGAGGTGTCCCACGAGTGGCAGCAGATCAACAAACAGAAACCCATCTGGTTACGCAAACCCGAAGAGATCACCAAGGAAGAATACGCCTCCTTCTACAAGAGCCTGACCAACGATTGGGAAGATCACCTCGCTGTGAAGCACTTCTCGGTCGAGGGCCAGCTCGAGTTCAAGGCGATCCTCTTCGTTCCCAAAAGGGCTCCTTTCGACCTCTTCGACACCCGTAAGAAGATGAACAACATCAAGCTCTACGTCAGAAGGGTGTTCATCATGGACAACTGCGAGGAGCTCATCCCCGAGTACCTAGGGTTCGTGAAGGGCGTCGTCGACTCCGACGACTTGCCGCTCAACATCTCCCGGGAGATGCTTCAGCAGAACAAGATTCTCAAGGTGATCAGAAAAAACTTGGTCAAGAAGTGCATCGAAATGTTCAACGAAATTGCCGAGAACAAGGAGGATTACACCAAGTTCTACGAGGCCTTCTCCAAGAATCTGAAGCTGGGCATACACGAGGACAGCCAAAACAGGGCCAAGCTGGCAGATCTGCTGAGGTACCACTCGACAAAGAGCGGAGACGAACTGACGAGCCTTAAAGACTACGTAACGAGGATGAAGGAAGGTCAGAAGGACATCTACTACATCACGGGCGAGAGCAAGAAGGCCGTGGAGAATTCCCCCTTCCTCGAACGCCTGAAGAAGGGGGGTTACGAAGTTCTGTACATGGTTGACGCAATCGACGAGTACGCAGTCGGGCAGCTGAAGGAATACGACGGGAAGAAGCTGGTCTCCGCCACGAAAGAAGGGCTGAAGCTGGACGACGAAACGGAGGAAGAGAAGAAGCAAAAGGAGGAGAAGAAGAAGTCCTTCGAAAACCTATGCAAGGTCATCAAAGACATTTTGGGCGATAGGGTCGAAAAGGTGGTCGTTTCTGATAGGATCGTCGATTCTCCGTGCTGTCTTGTCACTGGCGAATACGGATGGACGGCGAACATGGAGAGGATTATGAAGGCGCAGGCTTTGAGGGACAGCAGTATGAGTTCCTACATGTCGAGCAAGAAGACGATGGAGATTAATCCCGACAATGGGATCATGGAGGAGCTGAGGAAGAGGGCCGAGGCGGACAAGAACGACAAGTCGGTCAAGGATTTGGTGATGCTGCTTTTCGAGACTGCGTTGCTGACTTCGGGCTTCAGTTTGGATGATCCCAACACTTTCGCTTCGAGGATTCATAGGATGTTGAAGCTTGGTCTCAGCATTGAAGAGGATGATGAGGGCGGCGATGGGGATATGCCGGCCTTGGAGGAGGAGGCTAACGAGGAAAGCAAAATGGAGGAAGTTGATTAAGTAAACAAATGGCGAAGTATCTGTCTCTTAACTTGTTGGGCGAAGGGAGTCTTTGTTACGAGCTGCTTGCTTGTTTTCCGTGTGTACTATAGAAGTAGACCGTGATTTCGGTGTCTTTCTTTCTTTTTTTCTATTTTCTTTTTTGGGTCTTGGCTGGTTTTGTCGTAGGTCTGGTCTGAAGTCGCTTGCAACGAGCTTATGAAAGTGTCTGAAAATTGTGTCTAATATAGGCTGTGTCTGAAAATTGTGTAATATAGGAAGTAACTACGTCTTACAAATTACTAGTCATATGATTATTCAAATTAAGAACGGAAGCTGGTTGCTTTTTCTTTCTGATAATTAATTGAAGCCGTAGGCCCCTATCCATTTATTAATTCGACCCAATTTTTTTGTTCCAAGAATTTGAACAAGAATCCGAAGAACTCTCCATTGATACGACATGCTGCGCGCGCGGCACCGTGCGCGCGGCTTATCAGAAAAATGCGACCAATAGAGTTGAAATTCCAAATATATTTTTTTTGGACGGAGTACCTGCTGAAAACTGTGAACGACCTGGGAATATGACAGATTCCATGGATTAATCAGATCAGTTGTGAAACTATCTCGATTTTATTTCTAAGTACGTGATCCCCCAACCGCAGTTTTGCTTCTAAGAAAAGATCAAATCTCCAATGGAAATTCAAGAAACAACAAAAAGATAATCATCAACAAATGCAAATAGTCAAACTTCCCGAAAGGTCGCGACAATAACGGACTCCACAAAGACTGATGATAAAACATGGCGTCATCTTAGCAGAGAAGACTACAAAAAGAGCAGAGAGATTAAACCCAACTGTTTTAACTTGGAGGAGCTCCACCAGAACCTCTACCGAAACCACGTCCACCCGAGCCCTGCGGTCAATGATAAAACAAATTCAACGTTTTCAGTACTACCAACATCTTCCTCTCCTTAAAAGTATCAACAGTTGAACATAACGAGAATTAACGAGTTATATAAAGAGTTACCCTGAAAGCAGGTTGGTATTCAGCGGGTGCTCCACCTTTATCGCCACCGAATTCGCCCGGCGGTCCTCTCGGTCCACCACGATAACCATCTCTATCACCAAACCTTGGCCGGTCACCATCGAATCTTGGCGGTCCACTGAAAGGCATAGAGAAAACAAATTATCTCGATATACAGCATTACAACATAACCAAATAAGAAGTGCTGATATGTCTATCCAGAGTGTGATTGGCACAATGAAAACAAACCATCTTTTGCTGATTTAGACTCACTGTTCTCCATTCACACACACAAAAGAAGCAAGGTCTAACGCCTAACCAAACATAATCAACAGCTCGACACAACCAAACACAGTTTCAATGTATGTACATGATGCAATTCGCCGATCGAAATGAACCACTTGTTGAGATTAGGGCGTAGCAGAAGATGTGACTGTGTTTAATACTCACCGTGGGCGATCGCCTGGTGGCCCACCCATTGGACGGCCAAGAGGCTTGGCAGACTTTTTGAGAGTGGCGGGGACAATCTCAGATGGCAAGTTAAGGTAAGTGCGCAAGAACTCAATCCCATCATTGGTGAGATACCAGTAGTAATGCATCCAAGCAAAAGTCTCGCGCACGTATTCCTTAGACTTGAAGCTCTGCATCAGCTTAATCACCTGAAGGTTTGGGACATCGATCAATGGATGCTTCGCCAAGTTGTAATCTTTCTTCGCATAGAGTACGCCCTCTGCAAAACGAAAAAAAAAAGCTGTTAAAAAATCAAGCGACATCGTCCTACATTAAAATGCATCGCCTCTAGAGGCAGCAACACGACTGGTTTTAGAAAAAAAAATTTACACCACACGTTTGAAAGGTTTTAGTCAGTACCTTGGAAGAGATACTTCGAGATCTCTTTCCTGTTCTTCTCTGTGATGATCTGACACAATCATATCAACAAGACAACAATTAACAAGTAAATCTCCGAGAGAGAGCTTAACGTTCCAAAGCTATAAAGATGTCATTACCATGGCTGCTGAGACGATGAGCTGCGCGGAAGACTACGAAATCAGTAGAGAAGTCGGACAGTTGAAGAAACCCTAGAACGAAGGCTCCTTATATATATAAACATGGGCTATTTGTTTCGGTAATAAGAACATCCGGCCCAGGCCCATTAAACAATAGGCCCATATACATAAATCCAAGCCCATATCTATGCTTATCTATTCTATTTTATTAAGCCTAAGAGCTTTGGTTAAAATGTCACTAATTCAATTAATTTGGTCTGTCTATTGACCTACCGAACTATCGTATCTCATCTACAAAATAATTATTATTTTTAAAAAATAATATAAAATTATAAAAGATAACTACCCACTTCCCAGTGTTTAAAAAATAATAAAAATATTAATAAAAACTATAAAAAAAAACCACCCACTATTTTGGTATGTAATTTTATAAAATCTAAATTTGGTATATAATTTTATATTCTCATTTTACTCCAAATACTATTTTACATTAATTTCATATTAAATTATATTTTTCTTCTATATATTTGTAAAGATAAATTATATTTAATTTATAATTCAACTATGTAATTAGATAAAATTAATATAATATATAGTACATGCACACGCATTTGAGTGTGCAGGAATTACTAGTATTATATAAATGGGAGTGAGGGATACAAACTGTCAAATTAAAATTGATTTGATGTGTGATTTTTTTACATTTAACAAATATTAATTAAAATTAAAGCATTGGATCACGTAGGTGTAGGGTGTAAAACGGTTTTCTTATCCTAGAAAAACTGCTATTTCTTTTTTTAGTATATTGCTTGTTTTTTTAATTAAATATTAAAACTAAAATTAAAATAAAAACCACCCACTATTTTTGATTTTGATGCACACATGTAGGATGTGCCAAATAAACTACTATATGTAAGTAGGGATAAAAGATGAACTCGGTGAATCGGCTCGACTCGTGAAAATTGAACTCGAATTGAAATTCTTTAGTTTAAATTATTTTTCTAAAACATAAGCTCGAGCTGACGAGCTTTCTCAATTAATCTTTCAACTTGATGTTGCATATTTTACTTATCTTCTTTCTGCAAATTCATTCGGAAAAAAACTATATCTATGCCTTAATACATTCAAACATTAATCGCTTCAAAATCTCAAGATTTATCATATCGACTACGCCTAACATTCGGGTTATAAAATCGGTAGCCCTTCGTCGCGCCCGAGCCGTAGTTTTAAAATCCCGTTATTGTAACCTAAAAAAAAGGTAATAAGGCAATTCAATGAATGAATCACTATATTATGTATCAATATACGTTTTTATATGATATCTTAATGTTTTATATGATGTACCCCTTTTTCACTGTATTATGTATCACTATATGATATGATATCTAAATGTATTGTATAACGTACCTTACGGCGGATCAGGTACCAATGTGCAAAAAATTTATTTTTACTTATATATAAAAAAACACTAACATTGTAATGACTTGCAAGTTTTTATATGAATGGGCATTTTTGTGTTTAATTTTTCATTAAATATTTGATTCTCATTTAGAATTGTAGATAATCGTGAGGAAAAAGAAAAGAAAATTTTGACGGTACATATATTCTTTATTCCACTCCACTCCCTCGATTTGATATTATCTAAATCGAGCTCCTCACCACATGGAGTCCGGCGACAATCGCCGCCACTACCACGGCAGCTGCAACGCCGAGATCTGCCGCCTACTGACAAAAGCGTCAACGCTCCCGGCGGGAATCCACCTCCCTATCATCCTTCCCAGCTCAGTTCCCACGCCTCCATCTTCTTCTTCCGCCGGGTCAACTCACCAAAGCTCGCTCTCGCCTATGCAAAGTATGGCCTCCGCCGAGACGGGTTCGACTGGCGCCGGTTTTCCTTCATCGATGAGAGTATTGACCGGAAAAGGAGGTGGACCGGCGTTTGTTGGGCAAGTGTTCAGCATGTGTGATTTGTCGGGGACGGGCTTGATGGCTGTTTCTACTCATTTTGATATTCCTTTTTTATCAAAAAGGTGAGCAGCCTTCTGATTTCAGCTTCTATGAGATGCTTAATTAGCCCCATTTTCAGTGTCGGTGATAAAATTCGGATTGTTTAGTAGTTACTTTTCTTGCGTATCTACTTTGATTTACAGCTTTCCACTTTTGTTATGATAGAACGCCGGAGTGGTTGAAGAAGATGTTTGCAGCCATTACTAAACGCGAAAGGAATGGACCTGTTTTCCGTTTCTTTATGGATTTGGGCGATGCTGGTAAGAATTTGTAGTTAGCATTTCCTCATATCTTCGCTTTGTTAACTTAATCATCGATAACATGTCCCATTAAAAGATTGGCAACTAAGAATGACTTCAATTACTTAGCATGAATTTGTGACTTGTGAAGTAATTATACAAACACGGGCTTTTTTTATGAGATTTCTGACTGATTGTTCCCTGTAGTGTCTTATGTTAAGCAACTCAATATACCGAGCGGTGTAGTTGGTTCGTGCCGCCTAGATATTGCCTACGAGCATTTTAAGGTACTATCTTAAACAGTTTTCAGGACCATTGTTTTTCCGATATCATATCTTGTTAGCTTGTCCGATTGTTTACAGAACCCTTTTTTACTTCGACTAATATGATCTGCTATTATATAATCGATTCTTCTGCTAAAAGTTTGTTTTTTCAAGAATTATTCACATGCTTGTGTGGTCTTATGTTATGCAGGAGAAGCCTGATATGTTCCAGTTCGTCCCTAACGAAAAGCAGGTCAAGTCGTAAGATTACAGATCAACACCCGAGGAAGACATCCTCTTTACTTTAGTATAAAATTTCTTTTCTTAACATGTTACGTTGCAGGTCAAGGAAGCAAACAAGCTTCTGAAGACGTTACCCTACTATGATGGAAATCGGAAAGTGGAGGGTGTCCCAGTTTTTAGCGCCCGAAACTTGGATATTGCAATAGCGACGAACGATGGCATTAAGTGGTAGGTTTTTAATGAATGATCCTGCAGTTTTTAGGGCACTGATGAATGAAGAGCACCTTATGATATTGACTATAGCCTATAACTGGATTTATATGTGTTTGTCTATGTTCATCTTAAATTCGTTCCAATCTGTTCTGCTTCCGTAAGCAAATTTTACCCCTTCGTACTAAACTATAGGTTGTCAACTAATCTTACTTGCACTTCCCTAATGCGTGATTCTCCCCTGGATATCAGGTATACTCCTTACTTTTTCGACAAGAAAGTGGTGGATAACATTCTTGACGAATCTGTAGATCAACATTTCCATACGTTAATCGAAATACGTCATATGCAACGGCGCAAAGACGCTTCCGATGACAATCTTTCAGCTGAAATCGTCGAAGAAATGGGAGAAAGCACATGGGATCCTCCAGAGGTAGTAAGAAGATCAACTGTTGTTAAAAAAAAAAAATCTAAAAGTTTCTCATACCAAATTCTTCAACCAACCTTTAAATAACTGCTGCTTATGATCGTTAGGTTCAGGAAGTTTTAGATGAAATAGGTCACCCTGGGATTCCACTGAGTGTCATATCTAAGGCTGTTGAGATTCAGCTTCTATATGCCGTCGACAGAGTAATTATTGGGAACAAATGGCTACGCAAAGCTTTTGGGATTCAGCCTAAGTTTCCATACATCGTCGACTCCTTCGAAAGGAGGTACTCTCTCAGCATGCAATGCATATACTTTTGCGTATTTAAATAAATCAATTATGCCTACACATTATTACAGTTTTAGGTGTAAAAAGAGACATGAACATGTGTATTGTTAGCTTCATCTTTGTACTTTTTATTTCAGGACTGCGGCTTCTCTTCGCAGGGTTAAAACGCCCAATCGCCTAATCTCCGATTCTGAGTTCGACGAAGATGCTGATCAGACTCAGAAAATCGGCACTTCAGATGTTGTAATGAACGAAAACACGCTTAAAAAACAGAGGCACCTTCCGATTTTTCGGTTCCCCTTGGCAGATTGGTTAAGACTTCCCTGGTCGAAGCATCAATCCTTAGCAGGCACAAGGTTTCTTCTTTACGCATGATGTAATAGTGTCTTCAGAAAGAAACTGCCCGATTCATTTGTAATAAATTCGAAAACGCTTCTTTTCTTGTGCAGGGACGAGCAGTTCGTGCCATCTCGGTTCCTCCCTAACGTAACCATGGTTGGGATAGCAACTGCTGAGCCTGGTAAGATGAGTAAAAGCTCGATGAAGAAAACCATGGAAGAGTTGACTAAAGAACTAGAAAAGTCCGAACAAGTAGATAGATCAGAGTTTACGGTCGACGAAAGGGACCCGCTATTCGTTGCTAATATCGGAGATTATCAGTCGGGGTTTTCAAAAGCGGGTCCGGCCCGACGGGTTCAACCGGCCAGTTCAAAGCCTTGACTGATTTTCTTTTTCCTTTTTCGCTTTAATTTTCGGAAATTCAGGTGTAAATTATTGTGCTAATGTCTGGTTCTAGTTGAACTAGTTGGAATACTTTTAGCTAATATAGCTTCATCGTATGGATGATCTTTCAAAAAAAATATATTTTCTTGTACTACCGTATATATTTGCCAACGTTATATTATTATATGTAAGTTGATCTCTGATTCATATAGAAAGTAATGGTTCGGAAATTAGTACACAATCGATAAATCTAATGTTAATGGGCTCACACCGAGCCCATAACGGCCCAACTATAATCGGCCCATTTATTACTACTCATCAAAGAGCAAGGAAAGCACACTGTCTTTTTTTTTTCTTTTTTTCCCGGAAACGATAGCTTTAATATCATAAACAAAAGTACACGGGCTAAATAGCCCAAGAGGTCTCTCCAGTAATATCAACTTGGAAGAGAAACAAGGCTCATACGGAGCAAATAACACCCAACAAAAACGAAAAAACCGATAGAAAACAAAGATTCACTATCTAAAAACACGAGAACTAAAGACATATCACAAAAAAGGCTGTTAAGCCTAATTCACGACACTCTTCATTTTACTCGGGCCATTTGACTACGAATCTTGCATTCATCGGAAATGGCTCCACCAAGGGAGAATGGGGCTCCAACAAGTGGAGAAAGAGCTCCAGGCTCGAAGGCCGGGAGAAAGAGCTCCCGACTTTAAGTCGAGAGACACATGTGGGTAAACGGCAGTGATGGCGAGGAAAGGTGAAAGGGAGCGGCGGCAGCTGCGATGGTGGGTGGTGAAAGCGGGGAAGCCGGTAGAGCGGCGTAGCAGAGTGCGGCGGAGCAGAGGGCGGCAGTTGGCAAGCGGGAGAGCGGAGGCGGGCGTAGGCGACCGGGCGCCGATGGAGTCTCGACCTTCGCGACTGACCACACGGCTGGCGTCGCTGTTGGTGGCGACGGAGGCGACGAGGTGGCGACGGGCGGCGATGGAGGCGGCAGCGGTGCTGGCGGTGGCGGCAGCGGTGGGCTGGGGTCGAATTTTTTTTTTTTTTTTTTTATATATATATATAAGACAGAATAGAAACTACAAACTAAAATAACAAGTAGATCTCCCCCTACCTCCACTAATGGAGGAGGGGGAGGGTGGCGGCTGTTTTTTGGGTTGAGATTAGGGTTTCAAGCGCGAGAGAGAGAATTGTAGAGAGAGAGAGTTGCAATGCTTTTATAAGGAAAGCACACTGTCATTCATCATTCTCAATCGCGACCTAGAGAAGAGAGCATAGACTCGAATCTGAGCTCAACTCAACACATCGTTGGTCGGCGAACAATGTCTTTCCTAAGGCGCATGGCTCGCCCGCTGATGCTGATGGCGAAGGTCAAGGAAACGACGGGGATCGTGGGGCTCGACGTGGTGCCGAACGCGCGTGAGGTTCTGATCGGATTGTACACGAAGACGCTCGAGGAGATCAAGGCGGTTCCAGAGGACGAAGGCTACCGTAAGGCGGTGGAGAGCTTCACGCGCCACCGCCTGAAGGTGTGCGAAGAGGAAGAGGACTGGGAGACCATTGAGAAGCGGTTGGGTTCGGGACAGGTCGAGGAGCTGATCGAGGAGGCTAAGGACGAGCTCAAGCTTATCGGACACATGATTGGTATGGTAAATTTTTCCGATGTTTAGTGAAATTGTAACCTTTGCTATCTTATTTTCTGGACTGAGTTTTTTTGCTTGCTTGCTATTGAGGGTAAATAGAAAGAATGCAGTTTTGTTGGTCCAAATTCCGTTGTTTGATCGATTCATAACCATGGATTGAGAAAATTGGGAATTCAATTTGGGGCTCAATTTTGCTTTTTGGTAAGAATGATTGGTTGACCACCAAATGGGATGGGATATGGCTACCAGGGAGCATTTTAGATGTGGATTGTTGACTTGTGGCTTTGCTTCTTTTGACTGCTACTCTTGTCAAAAATCATTGGTCGATATCAAGTTTAGAATTGGGACAAACAAAGTTTCGTACAATTTGTATAGTAAATTTTGATTTGTCCGGTCTTGTTTCATCGAGGTGAACAATATCTATTATTTGTTTGTTCGGTGAAATATGCTGGAAAAAGAAGAGTGGTATATGAGATTGCATTTTTCTTGTTTTGCCTCATTTCTTTTCCATCTAAATCATCGTCCTTAAGATTCAATGACGTATAAGGGCGATGCGATGTACAGCTTATGCATGTAAAAGGCTCCCAATGAATGAATATCCAAGAAAGGTTCTTGCAAGTTTGATCTGCGTAATTTATTTGCTTTTTTGTTTTCTTTTCTCAGAGTGGGACCCATGGGGCGTTCCCGACGATTACGAATGCGAAGTTATCGAGAACGATGCGCCAGTACCCAAGCACATCCCTCTTCATCGACCGGGCCCACTCCCCGAAGAATTTTACAAGACGCTCGAAGCTGTTGATACTGAAACATTGAAGGATGCTATCTCTGCTAGTGCAAGCCCAGCCAAGGACGGCCCTGCGATTGATTCACAGACAAAATAGTTCGATTTCCTCTGAGTTTTCGGGGTGTCCAAGGTCGGATTGCAGTGTTTGCTGATTTTTTTGATGTTTTGGTTCATTAAACTCTGGTGTTCGTCTGTTATCTATCAGCAGGAATAAAAATGAGGTAGCACTGAGTCGCTCTTGAAATCTGAACAGCACTTTTGTCTAATTGCAAAACGACTCCAACTTTTGTTGGCTTTGCAGATTACCGTTTTACCCTTTGTGTCGTCTCTCTTCTTGTATTTGACAGGCTTGAAGTGAAGTATACAATACAAATACATATAGTAATAATAAATCCTTTGATTCTTGTCCTTATACCTTTGGCATCAGATTATTTTAACAGATTACAAGAAATGGCCCGTTTAGGTAAATACGATGTATACCTTTGCAGTAAGCCGCAAAGCCAAAGTGGCTATATAGAATAGTTCTATTTTATAACTGAATATCTCAATTGCACGATCTAAAATTCACGCGCTGCCAATACAATAGGTTCGTTTTTCTTTTTCTGTTTTTTTTTCTTTGGCGGGTTGACTAAGAACCTGAGCTATGATGGATCTGGAAAAGAAGGCAAAGGATGCCATGGTCGACGACGACTTCGAGCTTGCCGTCGACCTTTATACTCGAGCGATTGCTTTGAACCCAAGCAGCTCCGACCTCTACGCTGACCGTGCTCAAGCCAACATTAAGCTCCAAAGCTTCACCGGTAAAAGATTGTGAAGTTTTGTGTAACCTTCTAACTGTGAAGTGTTGCTTTTTCTTTTTCCTTTTTTTTTTGAGGTGGTTTTAGCGAAGGTTAGCATTCAATCGATGTGAGTATGTGATTTATTGGGGTAAAGGTAGGATCTTTGGAATGCTAGGTTGATGGTCTGATGAATCAGTTACTGAATCATTCATTCACTATGAGTGTGGTTAATTTTGTTGTTCTTACTTCACTGAAGAGCTTGGCGCCATATCTAGAAAAGTAGCTTTCCCATGGAATCATCAATTAATTAACTTTTTGTGTATTTCCATTCACGGGTATAAAGTCACACAAAATAAAACTTAAATATTCTATTCGTTCTTAGGCTTGAGTTTCATTTGTTTTGGATGCTAAAATAAACCCCAATTGGTTCGGCCTAAAGAGGCTCGTTTGATTTGGAGGATTTCCAAGTGTTTGTAGCAATTTGATTTTGAAGTTGCTTGATTATTTTGGTGCCTAATGTTTAATGGACATTTTCAAAACATGATGAACAGAGGCTGTTGCTGATGCGAATAAAGCGATTGAAATGAACCCTTCATTGACCAAAGCATACCTACGTAAAGGGTGAGTCAGCGGCGGATACTTTCTATATAAGATTTGCTCTTGGATCTTTCTATTTTGATAATGTAACAACATATAGTGTCTAAATAAAACCATATCACATTTTGATTGAGTGATGCTAATGCTTTTAGCTTTTTTCGGACTCGGTTTGTTTGCGCAGCACGGCTTGCATCAAGCTCGAAGAGTATCAGACTGCTAAGACAGCTTTGGAAATTGGAGCTTCTTTAGCACCTGAAGATTCTCGGTTCACTAAAATGATCAAAGAATGCGACGAACACATAGCAGGTAGTTCCATTTACCTATCTTTTTAATCAATTCCTCTGTTTTAGCATTTGTAATCACAGCGTAGTTCTGCTATTGTGGTGTTAAAAAATCTTATGTTACATTTTTTTCCTTTTGTTTTATCTCAGAGGAAGCTGCAGAACTGTCCGAGCCGTTAGCCGATGAAACTCAAAAAGCATCGGCAATTCCAAACAACTTGCCATCAGTCGTTGGATTTTCTGGTCAGGGAACATCGATAACTGTGACACCTAAATACAGGTTTATCGTATTCACCGTTTTGCTGTATTTTCTTAAGTCTAACAATAACAAGTTTTATACAAATAAATATTCATGAAACCTCTTCAATATGATTTTTACATGCTTTTCAGGCATGAATTTTATCAGAAACCCGAGGAAGTTGTGGTGACAATATTTGCCAAGGGAATACCGAGAAACTGCATTGTGGTTGATTTCGGCGAACAAAAAGTGAGTATTGTGTGTCTTAGCTACTTCTCCGAGTAATCACTTCGATTTGATATCGTATCTCCCTTCTTATATATATATATATGCAGCTCTCCGTTACCATCACGTTGCCCGGCGAAGAGCCATATATTTTCCAACCTAGACTTTTTGCAAAGGTAACTTGAGAAAAGAACTTTATCTTTCTGAATGAAAATTATTGGGTGAGTAATACAATTGGTATTTTGTGTTGAGTAATGCCATTATTGTTTTAACCTCTCGCTCTGTCACTGTTGTTGAACATTATCCGTGTCCTTGAACAACAGATAATTCCCGGGAAATGCAAGTACGAAGTGATGCCTACGAAGATCGAAATTCGACTTTCCAAAGCCGAACCCATTCAGCAGTGGACCTCCCTCGAATATTCCCGGGATAGCACAGCTGTGAAGAAGCCAATCATATCAGGTCATTCTTACGCCCGTGAGAAACACTTCCGTATTGCTTAAATCTGTACGACGAATTTCCCGCTTCTCTTTTTGACAGGAAATCCAAAACCAACGTACCCTTCGTCGAAACCGAAAAGAACTGATTGGGATAAGCTTGAAGCGCAGGTTAAGATGGAGGTACTAAGAGCTAATACACCATTCTTCTTACATTCGAAAAAAAAAAAAATAGATTCTTTGAAAGTCTAACAAGTCGAGCCCAATATTCGATCTATCAGGAGAAGGACGAGAAACTAGAAGGTGATGCAGCTCTGAACAAGTTCTTTCGAGACATATACAAAGATGCCGACGAAGACACGAGGAGAGCCATGAGCAAATCTTTTGTAAGAAGAAACCATTTTCCCCCATTGCCTGAACAATGTTCTACTATTCAAATGAAGTGAATATATATATATATATATATATAATGTATATAGGTGGAGTCAAATGGGACAGTGCTATCGACTAACTGGAAAGAAGTGGGTACGAAGAAGGTAGAAGGAAGCGCGCCTGACGGCATGGAATTGAAGAAATGGGAGTATTGAATGAATTAATCAATCAATGCTTTCTTTCTTTCTTTCTTTGCTTTCTTATTTTACTACGCTTTTCTTTTTAATTTTGTTGTTAATTTAAGGATTATGTGCGTTTGACCTTGTGATAGTAATTGCTTTGACAAAAGATGGTAAATTTATGAGATGCATGTTTCAACCATTTACGTTTGTTTCGAATTTTCTGTGTGCGTGATACTTGGAAGTCATTGATCCACGACGGCATTTCCAATTTAGGTCAAGAAATTATCTGTAGACTATATAGTAGTAGTATCTCTATAGAAAGTCGTTTTCTTTGGGAAAAAAAGAAAAGACCATATAATTTCTCTACGTCTCAGCATATAGGTGCTTCATCTGAGCAAGTACTACCTCTTTGGTGACATGAATGACATATAACAATAATACCATACTCACTGGCTCCCGTTATCTTTATCACGTATATTGGTGGACACGCAAATTAAAATAATATTATTATAATAATATAGTGCAATGAAAAAGTAAAAAACTTATATATTTAACACGTCTTTTAAGAATATTTAATATTATTATATTGATTGTTTGTGATACTTTTTTCCTAAATAAGAAAATATGATAAAATTATTGTGACGCCTGAAATGAAAAAATATGATAAAATTACCGTGACAAGTAGTAATATAGTAATATTAATGTAGTAGCCAGTAGGTAGCTCATTTAATTATATCTCAACAGGCCCACCCATCACCGACTCCACAAACCTACTCACCGCCGCCACGGACGAGCCATTCTTCTCTCTCACCGCCGCCTCGCTCTCTCTCTTCAGCTCCCCTACTCTCTCCCTAACCACTCTCCCCATCTCCGACGACGACGAACCCATCAGCTCCCTCACGCGCCGCTCCACCTCCGCACTGGAAACAAACCCGCCGCCGCCGTCCCCGTCCATCATCTCCAGCGGAAGCGCCACCTTCATCTCCTCCACCATGAAAGTTCTGTTCATCTTCTGCTCGGCGTACAGCGGCCATCCCACCATCGGCACGCCGGACGCCACCGCTTCCAAGAGGGAGCTCACGCCGCAGTGGGTGACGAAGCCGCCGACGGAGGGGTGGCTGAGGATCTCCCTCTGTGGGGCCCACGACTTTATCAACATCCCTCTTTCCTTTGTCCTCTCCAAGAAATTCTCCGGCAATAGAGCCTCCAAGGCTGTCTCTTCCTTCCCTGTAATAATATCTATCCATCAATTACTGCGCCATTATTACAAAAACTGAGCAGAGAGAGAGAGAGAGAGAGAGAGAGAGAGAGAGATTCGTGTACCATGTGGACTACGAATCGACCACAGAAACCTATGGCCACTGTTCTCCAAGCCAATGGCGAGCTCCGACAACTGTGGAGCAGAAAATGACCCTCTTCTCCCAAAGCACAAGAAAACCACGCTCTTACTCGGCTGAGAATCGAGCCACGTGAGGCACTCGTGCCTCCGATGTCCGCCGTTTCCCTTAGCCCCGTCTTCAAGAAGAGGCCCGATGAAGTACACGGGCGGCGTCGGCGCGTTGGGCACGCAAAGACCCTTTTCAATGGCTTCCTTGGCTCTGAGCTCCAAAGCGTCGAAGGAGTTCACTAATATCCCAGCTGAGTTCCTCATGTTCCTCGCCACGTCGAGGGTTTGTCTGTAGAGGTTACTGTCCCGACGGCACATAATCATCGGAATATCCGAAGAGTGTAACGGCGGGCATCCTGGGACTTGTATGAACTCGTTCAACTCGCCTGCGAGGACAAATTCATTTATTTTTTAAGCAAGCTCGATGCTTCCATGGCGAACGGCGTTTGTAATGAGAGGAAGACGACGATTGATGAGAACTAATTTTACTACCTATGTTCCCGTCGACGATTTCGTGGAGAGTTGGGAAGTAGAGAAAAACGCAGAGCCCAGACGCACAGCTGCTGACGTCATAGTACGCGGGGATGTTCAAGCTCCTCGCCACCTCAAACGCCGCGTTGCAGAAGAAATCTATCACCAAAGCTCTGATGTTCGCCGCCGCCGAGATTTCGACCAGGAGTTCGCGGAGGTTGCCGTTGTTGAGCCGTGGGATTTCGAAGAAGAGCTCCAAGGGGTTCTTGGTGAGGTCCGGCGGGAGGTCGGCGGTGGGGAGCCGGCGGTAAGCGACGGAAGGGACGGAGGGGATTATGGGTTGTTCGTCCGGCGCGGCGGCGGTGCTGATGATGACGACGGGGACGTTTGGGTGGTGCTGAGCGATGGACTTCGCCATGTTCGCCGTGGAGTTCAAGTGCTCCGGCGAGGTGTAGAATACCACCGTGTCTTCCATTTTCTTTTTTGTTCCTCCGATTTCAGACAAACACGATAAGCAATTTATAAGTAAATAAAAAGCGATGAACCGCCGTGTAACTTCGCTATTGCAAGATCACCGAATCACTCTAACCAACTTTATCAAATAGTGTAGTGTGGCGCGCAAATTAACGTGACATTATTATAATAATATAGTACATTGAAAATATAAAAATTGTATATTTTAACACGTTTTTTGAGAATATTTAATATTATTATTGATGTTTGTGATAGTTTTTTATTAAATAAAGAAAGATGATAAGATTATTGGAACGCCCAAAATGAAAAAGTGTGATAAAATTAGTGGGACGGGGGAGTGGTTGAAAACTCACATACGTTGCATGAAAAAGGTTGTTTCGAACTTTACTGTTTTCATGTGACTTTTCTTACTTAACCACTTTATAAAGATGGACATCTACATATAAATACTTAATTGAATAAATTTTTTACACATATACCCTCAGAAAATTAGGTACCCGATTTAATTTTTACCAGATTCTTCAGACATGACGTACCTTCCTGTGTATGTATGGCGTATCATAACATGTTGATATAGGGTACCTAAATGTATTCTTACGGTGTACCTATATTTTGAATAGGACGTACCTAAATGTGGTAATACGGTGTACCATTTTCTATTATATAGCGTACTCAAATGTGTTGATATATGGTATCCGAATGTGTTGTATGGCGTACCTGCGGCGGATCGGGTACCTATCTGCAAAAAGTTATTCTGTTAGGTACCTAAATATGTGAAATCCTGACAGGGTACTACATTATAATTTTTTTTACAGAAGGGGTATTTACGTGTAAACATCGATAACATCAACTGAGATGTCACTGAAAATAATTGAATGAAGGGTATTATCATTCAGGACCCAAAATTGATTAAAAATAGTTCAGGACCTTTAAGAAAAAATTTTAGTTTAAAGCACCAACTTTTCGTAAAATTTAAAGATAAGGACCAACTGTTATAAAGTGTGTATTAATTGTTATCGGATGATCGTTTTCTGTTATTTTCATAACACTGTAGTGTTATTGTGGGAACAATGAATTGTTACTGCAGACCAATAAATTGTTACTGAATAATCGGGCCCTTAAAACTAATTTTTTTTCTGACAGGGCCTGAACAAAAATTTCAGACCTTGACATGGGACTGAACAAAAATTTCCCCTTGAATGAATGCAATAAATTGGGAGGCTATGCGTTAGGTACTACAGAGACTGGTAAGTGGTTTGGTGAATAAAAGTAACTTCCTATTGTTAGCTATCTAAATAATAACTAACGCCGATACATTATTGGATCAATTTGCTAGTTAGGGTTCATGACGTTGATGATGTGTCCCCAACTTAAATGTTTGGACAAGCATTGTCGTACATCACAGATTCAATTTGAATTAAATATGAATAAAATTGTCAATTTTTTTCGATATAATGTATTTGTATCCTCACACTCTAACTAAACACGAGTTATGCAACCCAGTGGCGGAGCTATTAAAATGACCACCCCACTGTAATTTTTTTAATTAGTAATATAGTGTAAAATTTTAAGTGAGGGTCTAAAATTGAAAAATTTTACATTGTAGAGACCCCAGTGAAAAAAATAGAGTGTGGGGTCCAATTATACTGATCCCACTGATGGAAGAGCCTGACTCCGCCACTGAATTGCAACCCCATCTTTTCTTTCTCTTATTCTTTTTTGTTCCGATAGAACATATATACTCACACAATGTCATTTGTAGTCTGCGTACACATTGTATCCAATGTTTGAAGTAAATAAAGTATATAAAATCAAAATATTTCATATAAGTTTTAAAAGTGGAGTGATTGTAACTTCCTAATCCTCCCTAGTCCAACTAAGTCCAATTTGAATTAAACAGATTAATTAATATCGAACTATGAATGGTCCATAATAATGAGAAGTGTTCATATATACTTGGGTTTTTGTGTGGCGTGTGTGCAAACACGTTGTCGTGGATGTGGCAGCATGTTATGTAATGTAAGGATTCAATTATTACCAATAAAGGTCGAGTGATATGATGTGCTTCTTTAATGTAACCTGTATTGTAGTGCTTTTTACATCCGTTGAAATTAAATTCAATGAGAGTGTCACACCTTCTTTCCCAATGCATTCATTAGCTTTAACCTCATATGTTTCCTAATTACATGTTTGTGAGTGTGTTTGTACATATTAATTGAACTAATTAGAAAACTCAGTCCTGACAACGAATCTAAATAGATTCGTTTCAAGAAAGCTTGATTTGATACAAGTTAAGATTAGTTATACTAAATTAAGTAGCATGTCAAATAATCTCGAAATGCTTCCCTAGTTGACTATTTAGGGCACAAATATTTAAGGGATTTTTTAGTTGGGGGGCCCACATCCCGACCGCATCACTTATTTTTCTTTAAAGAATATTTGTTTTATTATTGGTAGAGTTGGATATGGGCCCAGTTTGGGAGAAGTAAGGGCCCACTTATGCTGTCAATTGGCCCCCATTCGGCCCAAATACCTTGAGACCTTAGGTCCATTTCTGAACTTGGTCTGCATCGGGACAAAATAAATAATGAAATAGTTGAGATACATTGTACATAGGTTAAAAAATAATGTTTTGTTAAGGTTTCGAACTATGGGCAATGAGCATTTTCCGTTGGTGAAGGGGTAATGTTTGGAATTAAGGAGACACGAGGAACAACATTCCAAATCTATGGTCCTTAACTGTCGATTGGTTAGTTTTGCATGGTGATAAGATATTGTCCTCATACATGGCATCTAATCTAATTAACAAACCTAGTCTTAGGACACATTGATTATGAGAGGTTAATCATGTTTAGGTTGCTAATGCTTGAACTAATCCGACAGCGTAATTCTTAATTAATTAGCACACCGACGCTAATATTCGTTTTTTGATTAACTCGTTTTCACGTGCGTCACATGCAAAGTGATGTGTCATGGCCTTCGCCACGTAAAATAAAATTAGGTAGTGATGATATTATGTTGATTCAAGTGTTTCCCTTTCCCTAAATATATTATTGTTATTATATTATTTGCTATAGACATTATGCATCATTTGAGAAATGAACGTGACATTCGAAAAGTAAGTTTACATATCAACAATGGGAACAGCGAGTATCTACAAATTCATTGGAAAAGTTAAATAATGTCCGAACTTGTATGATTTATGTATTATGTGGTTCATTGCATCTCTCATTTATATATATAAAATTCATATGCAGTGCGGTAATGCACCAACTTATGTTGTTGGCGTTCCTTTCATCTCGCTATTCTATTATTTGCTTCATATTTTAAGAGATTTTATAGAGATTTACATACATGATAGACTTAGCTTTGATATAAAAAAAATAGCAATAATGATCAATCAACTGCCGAACACTAAATAACCGCTGAAAAATAACAATCAAAGTCGTTGCTTTTTAAAGCTTAAAGCTTAGCTTACTTCTTTTATTGCAACTGCATCACGATACATCATAATCAATCAGCTTCACTAACCTTGCAAGAAAAAAAACATGATACATTACAAAACCACCAGAGACCAACAAGATAAATAACGCGAAAAGTAACAATAATATCTAATCTGATCTAAGACACTTACAACCTAATTACATGGAAGAAGATATTTTGAAAGTCCTCGAAACTCAATAGTATTTTACACTAATATAAGTAGATCTATTTCTCGTTAATTCATGGATAAAATATAAGTATACGGTCAAAAGCAATATCATTCATTCATTAATTAAAGGGTAAGTATGCAGTGAAAAAGCATTATTTTTCCTAATTTTTTCTACTTCCTTTTACTCTCTTTTGACTTTATTTCTTTTTCTCTTTTGTTTCCCACGTTGTTTTGCCACTTTAATTTTCAGGAAAGCCCTTCTTTTAATTTACTATGGAGAAAGGGCAAAAAATTAAACAAAAGTCCTCCCTTCTCTTTATCTCTTTTGTTTTTTTAAACTACAACAAATACTGTCTTTTTTAAAGAAAAATGATATGTAAAGATAATAAATAATCAAATCAAGTCAAACCTTTAAATACCCAGTCGAAGCATTCTAGTCTTCTGACCACTTTAAAAGTACTTAGGCGTGCCCCATCTCTCATACACATCCTTCAATGTGATTACTCGTCAGATTTTTATTTTTTATTTTATTACAATGATATATTTTCGTAGAAAAGAAAAGGTGAAGAAAGCATTGAAAGCTCAATCTCATTAATATAAACACAGACTTGGGTTGGGGTATTTTCTTTTTGGAACTTTTCCGTCAGCATTTATGTTATCACATATGTATATCAGTATATATAGGTTTGCTTTGTTTTTATTACCAAAAATAATATTTCCTTTTGGCATCTCCTTTAGCTTCCTTCTTGACATCCTCATGTCTTGTCATATATATATTCGTAGAAGATATGATATGAAAGCTGATTACCATTTTATATATATATATATGCCTTTTTCCATTGGTTGGTAAATATATATGTATATTTCACGACTCGCGGCTGAAAATTAAAATATGCAATTTCGAATAATCCCCTCACGTGATTCGTCACCATTATCACACCACCACATAAGCTCCACTCTCTCTCTCTATAAATACCTCTTTTCTCTTTATAAACTTTAAAAACTCATTTCATTCCCACTCTTTTATCTCTCTCTCTCTCTCTCTCTCTCTCTCTCTCTATTGCGCAAATTCCAAGATGGAAGCTTTGTCCATTCTCAAATTCTGGCGAAACCAAACCGCCGTTGCTGACGTCACATCGGAGGCAGCCGTCGCCGCCACCGACGAAGACGAAACAACCGATGACGAGGACTCGTTCTTCGACTTGGTGTTCGAACCCTCCAACAAAAACTATCACTTCGTAGAATCTCCGAAATGTGAGGCGAAAGCTGTTAACCTCCCCACCGTCGCCGGCGACGGCGTTAACCTCTGCTCCTCTCCGGTCACCACCCTGCGGTTTCCGACTGTCTCAAAGTCCAAATCTTTCTCTCTGTCTTTCAAGAAACAGCCGAAGAACGACGCCGCCGCAGAATTAGAGCAGAGCAAGCGCTTCGTCAGGGACAATAGTCTGAGGAGCAAGATGAACGGCGAGAGCTGCGGGCCGTCGCCGCCGCCGACGGGGGATCATACGGCGTCTGTTTCGAGGTACTTGAGGCTCATAAAGCCCCTCGTGGCGAAGAAAGGGAGGGTGGCGGAGATTCTGTCGCCGTTTGCCTCGCCGGTGAACGCCTCGACGAGGAAGCTGACGCCGATTGGCGGACGTGTCGGCAGCTTCAAGATTAACATCAACGTGGGGAGGAGTTCTTGGAAGGGGAGATCTGTTTTTCCGGCCTCGGCGCCGGAGGTCTCACGGCGGAGGGACGATTCTTTGCTTGAGCAGCAGAATGATGGGATTGAAGGCGCGATTCTCCATTGCAAGAGGTCTTACAGCTCATCGTCTTCGGCGGCGGCGGCGGCGGAATGTTCGCAGCTCGTACGATCGGCGAGTGATCCCTCGCCGCACGAGAAGTTTGTATCTCAGGGAAGATTTTCGTGTGAAGATCAAAAGAGATGCAGTATATGAAATGATGACGCTTTTTATGACGTCATATTTTAGTTTCCAAGGCTTTTTTAATGATGGTGCTAAAGATTTTCCAAGATTCTGTCTTTTGTTGTAATGTAAAAATTAAATAGGTTTTCATCCGTCTGTATTCAATGAATCAATGGCCTGTGATGTGCAGAGCAGAGTCTGATGAAATGAGTAGAGTGTTATTTTATTATATTTTTTTATTTTGGTTTTTCTGTGATATAATTAATGTCGTACGTAGTCTGTGTGTGTCTGCTACTCCCATCTTTTGATGAGGCGAAAAGAAAATGATTATAATATGGGTTTCGGAGGTAATTGTGTCATAATTATGACGTGAGGTCGAGTTCTTAAATTGATCATTTAAATTGCTAGAAGAAGACTGTTACAATAATAATAATGACAATGGAAGAATAAATCGAACTTTTTATTACAATCAAACCACTCAATAAAAAATGTTTCAAATTAGTTGAACGATATATGACTCACTGGTATTTTGGATCTGCACATGATTGGGCCACTAAATGGGCCTTTATTGGGTTACGTACAAAGGTGAAGCTCATATAGGCCAGATCAAATTGGATAAGATACTGCCCATGGTATTCTCTTGAGTAGTCAAACAAGATGAAATATAAATTGAAAAATAAATTAAAAGAAATATGAAATTGAAAGAAACGTACTGTTTTTTTTTTACCTACAAATAAAAATAAATTAAAAGGAAGTCCACTTTTTGGCATGTAGCTAGATTTAATAGTGTTTCTTCTACTGTCGTCGCAGCACTAAGTTAAGCTTAGCTGTATTCATATTCTATGGTGGGTCGAAGTTACTTTATCTTCTTGATATTTTATTTATTATCGCTCACCAGCATTATACTTTCGATAAAGCAACTGTAAGAAAATGCCAAAGTACGAGTTAGGACCATTCAAGGACCGTACAGAAAAGGACTTCTTCTTCAAGTTTTCTTTTCCTTCTAATTTCCCTCGATTAGAGTAACTGAAAACAATATTTTTTTTCACATCAGATCAGCCTATTGGGTGAATTTATAACTGTATTTATCTTGCTCTGCGAATAGTTCAATATCTTTGGGAGTTTGTGATTCATGACAAGGAAAATATACTATAATATATATGTATATATATAATAAGAGAATTAGGAGGGACGTACATCTGTGGCTGTGACTCGTTTTGCACCAAGTTATAATGTTTTGTCAGCTTTTTTATGACCTAAATATGAAACCAATTTCCCACTATTTCAACATGCCGTTTTGTATTTTGTTTTCTCCACATAAAGGTATTTTCTTCGGATTGATTTTGTCAATAAAAAAAGTAAAAAAAAAAATTAGGATGAAACCGTAATTACGAGTTGTTTATTCCACCGATGAATATGATTATGAATCCTAAATAATTAGAAATTTCTTTTTTTTTTTTTTTGGAAAAAAAAAATAATTAGAAATTTCTTCATTCCAAAGTTGACGTGGTTGCAAGATTTTGGGCACTCGGCATTTAAATGCATTAAACTTGTGAAATATTAGCACCCGTGTTACGTGATTTAATCAAATTGACTACTTATATGATATATTTAGTCATATAACTATAAGGTACCAATTTTCACGATAGTCATTATTAACTCATACACTACTCACTTTCCTAACCTAACCTAGTGTTGCTATTCTTGTTTAATGGTTTTCTAATCGTTTTCAACATGGAATATGTTAGGATATGCGGCTCACTTAACAGAATATTATTTTATTACGTGGTTACTAAAAGTAACATATTTTTTTTAGGTATTGCTGAAAGTTCATAGATTATTAATTACGCGAACTTTCATTCAACACTGTATTATTGTTCATATCAAATATCTATTTTTAGAAATTACGATGACATGGTTTTTTTGTTTTTTGTTTTTTTTTTTTGTGTGGATGGTCCCCTCTCAAGTCAAAATTCATCTCATAATCGTGCTATGCGATATTACATCTCATAAAAATAAAGTAATTAAAACAACGCTACACTACACTCATAAAAAGCTGGACTCTTGAGTCTGAAGTGCACTTGTAATTAAAGTGCAGACGTATTATTTATCATTAATTAGTTCAATACTGAAAGTGCTTCCCCATTCTAAAACTATTACATTCATAGTCTATAAATACTTGTAACAATCTCACGTCTTCTCCAAGCTCTTCTTCTTACAATCTTCTCTCTATTACCAACAGTTCCATAACAAATATTCATGGAGAATTCTACCCCACAGGATCAAATATCATCATGCCGAAGAACACTTCCGCCGCTGATCGAAGCCATAATCAAGAACGACGATGCGAATCTTTCGAGCAGCAACCCAGTTTTCGTAAGTTCAGTTAAAATCATCTCAATGTAATAAATATGATCATCTTCACACTATGTTATTCATATACCTATCTCCCTAAATGGCGCAGATGACTCATTCGATCTCCGTTAGCATGCCATCGTCTCCCAAGCCAGACGTTTCGAATCCTCAGAAAGTGAAGGGAAGGTTTTACTCTCAAGAAATGGAGAAGCCATGCTTGAAATCGGCGAACCTCCTCCTTCCCGTGAGAAACCCTAGTTTGAATAAGGTCATTGCAGCTGACAAGAGATTCGACTCTTTCAAGACGTTTTCGGGGAAAAACCTACGAGGTGGTAATAAGACCCATGAAACCGCCGACGAACACGAACCTCATAGTCAACCATCGGAAAACGATGCTAGTAAGGATAACCCTTTGCCCGTCGATCGATACTTCGATGCCCTAGAAGGTCCCGAGTTAGAAACTTTAAAGGTAAAAAAAAAAATGCAGATTTTCGATACTGTAAGGGTGGGTTTGGTATTAGGTTTTTCGATGCGGAAGAAAGGAAAAAAAAAAAGCGCAACGTACTGTTGTTCGATGCGCTTGCTTCTAACTTAAAATTTTCTTCATCTTTTTCCGCGCTCGAATTCCACGCACCAAACGCGCCCTTAATTCTGAGTCGATAAATAAAAAAAAGCAAACATTTTTCCTTACACAGGAATCGGAGGAGATCATCCTACCGAAAGACGAGAAATGGCCATTCCTTCTCCGTTTCCCCGTAAACTCCTTCGGAATATGCCTCGGCATGAGCGGACAAGCCATCATGTGGAAATCCCTTTCAACCTCGGAATCCACGAAATTCCTCCACGTCCCGCCCGAAATAAACCTAGTCCTATGGCTCGCCTCGGCCCTCCTCGTCCTAATCGTCTTCTCCATCTACGCCCTAAAGATAATCTTCTACTTCGAAGCCGTCCGCCCAGAGTACTACCACCCAATCAGGGTCAACTTCTTCTTCGCCCCTTGGATATCCCTTCTCTCCCTCGCCCTCGGCGTCCCCGCCCGAGTATGCAAGACCCTACACGGGTCGCTTTGGTACGCTCTGATGGCGCCCATTTTGGTCCTCGAGCTAAAGATTTACGGGCAGTGGATGTCGGGCGGGCAGCGAAGGCTTTCGAAGGTGGCGAACCCTTCGAACCACCTTTCCGTGGTGGGGAACTTCGTCGGCGCTCTGCTCGGAGCGTCGATGGGGATTAAAGAAGGTTCCATATTCTTCTTTGCGGTGGGATTGGCGCACTACATCGTGCTGTTCGTTACGCTCTATCAGAGGCTCCCGACGAACGAGGCGCTTCCGAAAGAGCTCCATCCCGTCTTTTTCCTGTTCGTCGCAGCGCCGAGCGTCGCGTCGATGGCTTGGGCTAAGATTCAGGGAGACTTCGACTTCGGGTCGAGGATCGCTTACTTCGTCGCGCTGTTTCTCTATTTCTCCCTGGTAAGAAATTCAAACTAACTAATACTATATGAGCAAAGTACTTTCATTCCTAAGTTGGTTGGAGCCCTACGCGGCGATATTCGCCTAGATGCCGGATTAATCGGTCGAACTGATTATCCAGGCTAGGCGGCCGAATTCTACTTTTTTTACTTTTTTTTTAGTTTTTTGAAAATTTTTATATACAAAGAAATATTATTAATGATAGTATTCTTTAGATAAATAAATTTAATATACATTTACTTTGTTAATTAGCATATAAAATAAAAATAATAAAAAACGAGTATACCGTCTTATTTCCACCTAGAAACTGACTAAGTCGGTTGGGAGCCCCGCCTACGCGCTAGGCCCCCCTCGGACGCCCGACTAGCGTCTAGCGAATTTTACAACATTGATCTGCCAAAAACTTCATTTATGGTAGCGAACCCTAATAAGGTACTCGAGCCCTTAGTTAGAGCACCGAACATATATTACTTGTTTATCATGTTTTTCAACTCAAGTAGCGAACCCTAATAAAAACACACACACACACACACTAGCTTCTCAATTCTCATGCATAGCAGCAAAAACTTCATTTTATAGTCTGAAAGATTTTTCGAATCTAATTTTTGCAGGCGGTGCGCATAAACTTCTTCCGAGGATTCAGATTTTCACTGGCTTGGTGGGCGTACACGTTCCCCATGACGGCGGCGGCCACGGCAACGATAAGGTACTCGAGCGTAGCCACGAGCGTCGTGACGAAAGGCCTCGCGGTGTTGCTATGCGTCGTCTCGACGCTCATCGTCGGCGCACTGCTCGTGACGACCGTCCACGCTTTCATTCTCGGAGATCTCTTCCCCAACGACAATGCCATCGCACTGAGCGAAAGGAAGAAGCCTCGAAAGCCCAGCAAAAAGTGGTACCACGTGAGGATCGAAAGCTCTGATTCTAACGTCGAGAAGTTTTTGAAGTATTTGGACGGCTCGGGCGGTAAGGATGTCGAGTCCGGCGGTAAATAATAACAAGGACGTCGTAATTAGGGTTTTGAGGATCTTTTGTGTATGGTTTTGTTTTTATCGGTTTCTCAAGGGGAGAAAGCCCTCGCGAATTTGAAGTTAGACATAAGCGATTTTGCTTGTCTTTGTTTGCTTCATCAAACGAGAATTTCGATATTATTGCTGGGAATCTTATTAGTCAAGGTCAACTTGAAGTTCTTTTATCTTCTAGAAATTATTATATAAGTTAATGTTTTAGCTGCCCATTAGCTTCTAAACATCATTAACCTCTGAAAATTAATACTAATTTAAGAGCACAGCTTGGTTTTTCAAAGTGAATTTTACTGTCAATTATTACCAAGAACGGAATTTGAGTCCATTACCTGCCATTAATAGGGGTACCTGTCCGTAAATTTTAGGTCGAAGTATAATAATGGACCACAACTAACTTTTTGTATAGGGTGAGGAATGAAGTATACCGTAGATTAGCCATTACGAACAGATGACATGAAGCATATATCATATTTTTGGACTATTTTATAGACGAATACAATTTTTTCTGAAGATCAAACTATGAACTAATTAACATGAACTTTCTCATATTGTGAAGGCTGTTTTATAGATCAGCAGAAAATAACAGTTTTACTATACACTTGACAACCATAAATTGATTGCTTCGAAGTTTTTCAACCATATCATAAAATCATTGAGGCAATGCATATGGATTAATTTGATTGAAGATACTGTTTAGTTATAAGTGAAGCAGAGTACTTACTTGACCAAAATTTAGGATCTTACAAAGACTAGCATTCGTCTTCATCCTCGGAATCAACTACCATCCTTCGACGCCTCCTATTCGAGCTGTCTTCGTGTGCCTGAGTTTCTACATGATCTGTTTTCTCGTCATCAAGACCTGCCAACAACTCATCCTCGAATGTTGTCTCTTTGGAATTTTCCTTCGATGCTTCGAACCCCTTCGCATCAATGCTACAGCTGTTCAAGACAGATGCATCAGCTACTATCTCATTGGGTGGTGTTGACGCATTCCCGAAAAAGTTTTTTTAGTATGGATAAGTAGCATAGTGTTGCAATGAGTGTATCAAATCTTGTACGAACCGAGAAAGTAGTACCTTTCGGAAACGTTGCAATGTCTGATAGTTGAGTTACTTTCTGCTGTAATCTTATTGTTCGAATCGGTTATAAGCAGCTCTTCATCATCCCTCTCTGAGGAAACTTTCTTTCTTTTTCTGCATTATGTGCAGAAATACATGAATGTAACAGGAGGGAGGGAGAGAGAGAGAGAGAGAGAGAGAGAGAGAGAGAGAGAGAGAGAGAGAGAGAGAGAGAGAGAGAGTGAAGACATACGCTATGAGAGAGTGAAGCGACTCATCGTCGTCGGATATATTGCCTTTCGCTAACTTGAGAAAAATTATCTTATTATGGTCCTTAGCTCGATCATTTTTGCTCCGTTTGCTTCTGCAGACAGATGGCGATAATGGTTGGGACAAAAAAGCAGAGTAAGACCTGACACTTCACTCAACAGTTTGCTTAAGGAGCGAAAAATCGTCGACAATCAGACATGTTTGATAGTCTGAGGTTTACCTCTTTCTCAATGAAGACAATACTACATTGTCCGATTCACTGGCATCTTCCAAAGATGCGGCGCTGGAATCCTCATCCTTCAAGTGCATTTTAGCACCATCCAATTTCTTTTTTTTGGCAGCAACAAGACCGAGTTGCTTGAGCTTGTGTGTAACCCGAGTTGCAGGAATTTTTCCGGTTCCATCAAGTGCGTTAGCTATCATGTAGCTGCATCTCCTGTGATCTTTGAACCTTTGGGACATCATAGGTTTTTAATCAGTTTCTATACTGAAACGAAAAAAAAGCCCAAAAATATATGTAAAATATACGTAGAGCAAGTACGTACTGCTCGAATAATTCTTTGATCTGAAGCTCTTGATCTGGACTAAATGCCTGTATTCTTTTTTTGGAACGCCTATGCAAGAAAAAGGATCGTAAGTTAACTCGTGTGAGAAGACAACAAAGACAACAACAGATGAAATTCATCGAGTCGATATTGCTATATACCCGCAATATGTTAAAAGCCAGAGTGATAAACACGGCATAGCAAGCTCATGAAAAATACAAGCATAGCATGTGATATTGCTCTAGTACTAGTTTAGATTTTCTTAGGATAACCTATACCATAGTATACATTAATTCAGATAAATGGTTAACCTGTCACTTTTCACCCTGCATCCTTCTTCCTCATCAACTAGGTCATTTCCTCCTTTTTCAGAACTTCCATGCTCTGCTTCAAACTGTTCCTTCCTGAATCATATAAGCAAAGATAAAATACATAAGCGTCAGCAGATCAGTTAAAATTTGTAATAAGTATTCTCAACCCAAATACTGGACAACTCAAAATGCCATACCCTTGACCGTCGTTAATGGATACAAAAAAGTCATCATCGCCCAACGCATCTGCTATACTCCTGCGGACTGGTAAACCACCATCGAATAAACCATTTCCTCCATTCACTGGGCACCTTCTGCCCTCATCACTTTCACTTCTCATACTCTTGAGCTCCTTTAACATGGAGTCACAATTTATATGTTGACATTCTGCTCTTGTCTTCCAAAATAAGACCTCCACAAGAAGCAGTGGATTACTCTTCATTTTCCGCAGCATTCGCCTAGTCAATGTTGTTAAAAATGTGACTATGTTTTCATGTTCTTTGCTAGGCCTTGCTCTCTGTTCCGCGAGGATTTCATAGAATATCATGAGGAGCGATAACTGTGGAATTGTTGAGAATTTGAACTCTTAGTGTTTATCAAATGCAGAGATAATATTTATAAAAGCTGAAAATTATAGAAAAAGGGATGTCAGATAGTTACCTGGTATAGCATTGGAGCAAGATCCAGATCGTCACTGATTCGTCGAAGCATGCTTATTATGTGGTGGTTTGTGGTGAATGAGTTGCTGTTATAAAATTTCAACAACCAGCACAGCTTCTGAATGATGGTGGCGTTAGCTAGAGCAGAAACTAAAGAAGTTGCATTAAAGTCAACTTCAGCTCTTTGCACTGGCTCCTCTTCAGAAGAACTATTATTATCATTGTCAATATTTAAACCATCAGTATGGACAAAGTTTTGTTCTTCAACCTCTAATGCGTCACCATCTCGATTAGCTGATGCTGATACTGGATCGTCAACAAGAATAGAACCACTGATTGTTTTTTCAGCTTCTTTGTCAACAATGCCCGTGCCTGTTAGCTCATTTTCATTTTTGCTTTCTGTTTTCTTTTTTTTCCTCTGTTTTCTCTTCTTGGAAACCTACAAACCAGAAAGGCTGGTCTTGATAATAGGCATTTAATTATAAGGGAACACAGACAATTGAAACATCAAACTATTTTTTGTCAACTGATACGAGTTTGCAAAGATGGAAAGTTTCAGAATTTATTCTAGAACGAAACGGGGGGTGTTTAATAAAAAAAGCATGCAAAAGTGTATAATAAATGTAAGAGAAAATACTATCCACCCGTAATGTGCCGCGTGCTTGAAGGTTCTCCATCAGTCTTATAATCACATGCACACTTTCCACCAAGTTGGCAAGATCACTGAAGAATGAAGAAAATACAGCATCAATACAGAAACTAATTTCAAATGAGAGATAAATTAACGAGCTAACTTATAAGTTGAACATAGCACATAACATTAACATGGGAACCTGCTCATTTAAGAAATTATTTCAATAGGGGTGGGTAAAATAAAATTATCATCTTCTAAAGAATATCTTCCGTAGAATAGACATAATAAAGCAGATGCCTAAGTATAATGAGGATCTTTCTTCAGAACTATTAAATAGTGTCAGCTTGATGCAAATGAGAGAGGAACCTCTTTGGTTGTTTGAGACTGTCAAACGACCTAATTAAGGTTAAGAGAAACCGCGTCATCCCTTCCTCAGTTTGATCATAGAACAACTTGTATAGAAGGATGCGAGCTGTCTGAGGTTCACTTGAATCATCTTCAGATTGCTTTAATACCAACTCCAGCATACGTATCTTCACGTGATAATAAAATCAAGTAAAAATATAGCATTATAAAGCATGCTGGAGAAGGATGACAATAAATCAAAATAATTATCAACAGAATGTTTGTGTTAGAGATAAGAAACATGGAGGTAGATATTGGATATCTAGCAAGGGGTATTGCGGATAACAACTAATAAAGCTAAACGTTATGATATAATGCCTATGACTCAGCACAATAACGAGAACGAAAGGGTAAAAACACTGATAAAATAGAAATATTTACCAGAACTTTCACGAGGGATCCTGCTGCTGAGAGGAATTTGTAATCATTTGTTTGTTTCAGGCCGTCGAATGCAAATCGCCATTTTGAAATGACCATGGAAAACATTTGCTCGTTTAATGTCTCAGCAACTGGTCCACAGATACTGCCTTTAAATAGAGTGTCATTGTGATAAGTAGTTTCTGGTGCTTCAAATTCTATGCGAATGCTAGCCTGTCCATGCATAAGCACAAAGAATGTCAGATTAAACACGAAGTTCATGGACTACAAAGTTCAATGTACTCCATTTACAAAACGGGCAAGTGTTACAACAGCCCAGTTGTCCTTAAGGCTTAAAATAAGGGGGCCTTTAACAATTAACATAGAATAGAATAGATGCCACAGTTCCTATGCAATATGATTGTTGTGTATCAGGCTACTAAGGTTTATCCAGTAACTGATAAATTCAACACAACAACCCTTTCTTACCCTTGAACTTCGGCATTTGTGATATTGAAATGATGTGACAAATTGAGCGACCTGAAAGAACATGAGAAGATCTATACTCTGTATTTCCAGTTGATCTTTCTCGATATCCTCACGGATTGACTGCATTAAAACTGTTGGATGTATAAAATTATAATTGAAACTGCATACAATCAATAAACAAATAAGGAGAAACAAGAATTGCAAATAGAGTTTCATTCAATTGAAGTACATAAAAAATGAAATACCATTGTATCCGCCACTCAGAAACTGGGTTACAAATTCACTGAGTAATCCTAAGATCTTATTTTCCGTTGACGGAAGTACCCGATCATCACAGACTGCTTTTTTAGACGGACCACGAAAACCCTTATGACTTTTGAATAAAGCACCCTCGTCGGCAGATGGATTTCCTTTCAGAAGAGCTTTAGAACCATCCTGATGGACGTAAAAAAATATCAGTCAATTCATACATTGTGTGTTTCAATGCGTATTATACAATACTAATAACCAGACACTTAGTGATAGCTCTGAACAGCTGCTTATAATGCGATAAAGATAAAGCCATTAATTATTAGTACTCATTTTAACAAAAGGATCGTAACAGATGATGAGAGGTAGGTAGCAAGTCTAATACCAAGGTCATACGGGTAAACGTTCCAGTGAACTGCGAATAGCAACTGAGATTGTGAAATCTGGTCAGCTTTTTCTTCTCCTGTTCTTCCTTCATTATACATTGGAGGCTGGTAATAGAATTGTCAGGATTACCTTCCACCTCCACCTAACATATAAAAACAGGTAAGATGCAATATCCTATAAGGATCCTATAAACCTATATGCAAATGATATATGCATAAATGCAACTGTTTACACATACAAATATACCTCTGAACCTTTCAAATGAGCCTCGGCAATGATTTCTGGATCTTGCCCCTTGAATACGTAGTAGAAAATTTCTAGCAAAAGCAAGTTGTCTTGTCGTAAATAGCAACGTGACCCACCAGCATGATGTGATAAAGCCAATAGCAAGTCCATGACATTTTCTTGAAACATTAGCTCTATAAACCGATCCCGGAGGAATAAAAATTGAGTAGCTGATCCTCCAGCTTTCTGTAGATTGGATATGTCTTGTATTGCTAGAAGATTCCGGAATAAAGTAAGGATAAGCTGAACCAATTTCCAGTCATCCTCCGTGAACGATTCACTGTTATCGTGCAATTTATCAATATGACCATCATGAAAAGAGTCAAAACTACCAAAACAAAATCTGGAGCGTTGTAATGAACTTGTATTAGCATCTCCAAATATGTGGTTTAGCATCTGATCCATGGCAAATATCAAAATACTGACTTACTTCTCCAAATTCTCGAGGGGACACTCTAGGATAGACACTATCACTGGAACAATATCGCTAAATGTTATTGCATACTTCAGCCTCCATAAGTACTCGATCTGTTGTGCTATATCAACCGAAGTAGTCTCAACAGGCATAGTCAGGAACACCAGTACTTTCACTGAAATAAATATAAAAAAGCACAAGAGACAGAAAAGTTAACTGGTAAAAGATAATCGGATATGTCTAGCGAAATCATTTCCAAACATCACGTTTCAATTGTTACCTGCGTTCAACACTAGACTGCGATCCTCCCCAAAGAATTGAATAATTGGGATCAAATCTTTGCTCACTATGTTCCATTTACAAACTTGCTTGAACACTTCACGTTTTTCGGGGTCGTCGCGCCTCAGATACCTCAGCAAGTCCTTCAAATTGTCTGCAAAGCAATCGTTGCACAAGAATTATAACGCCTACGTTCAGATCAGCTGATAATGAAGATAAAGTCGATATCTCCCCAAAATACAAAGCGCGTTAAGAAGTGCCAGTACCAGAACAATAGTCTCCTTTGACGTAGCCAGTGACCTTGCCACTATCATCTTCCTCTGCTGCAACGAGGCCAGCGCAAACACTAGATAATCCGTCCATGCTTTTAGCTTAGAACAGATTTGGGCGACTCTTTTGAGATTTGGAAATCGAAATTGAGGGCTTTGAATGTTAATATCAGTACTTTCGAGACCATACTTTTCCCGCCTTATATGAGGAGTTGGGCGGGAGAGAAGTTCTTTTATTCTTTTATTTTATCATAGTTGGGCCGGTCAACGCTGGTTTGGGCCGCTCACCTTCCACGTACCACGTCAGCACAGTGTCACCTTAAACGACGTCGTCCTAACCCTATCTCCCTTTCAGCAACTGCATGCAAATGAGCTAGCTGAAGTGAAGCTCAATCTTCCCCAATTATCAAAACCCTAAAATTCAATTCAAACCAAAATATACAATCGAACTACAGAGTTTCAGAATCATGCCCACGATATCCATCTTAAATTTCTCAATCGTTGCACCGTCGCTCGTTTGTTCCTCTAGGAGAATACATTTTCCTTCGAGACCTCGAAATGACACTAAGTTCGGGACTTGCCCCAGTGTATTTTCCATTTCAGCCAAGCGCCTAATTCGTTCAAGGTCATCAGAAGGCGAAGCAGCAAAAACTTCCGAAGCAGAAGACGAGTGGTTGCAGAAACTTCCTGAGAAAAAGAAAGCTTTGTACACACACAGCTTGCCCTGCATTGAAGCGTGGTTGAAGAGTCTTGGGTTTTATCAGAGTAGAGATGACAGAGCTGTTTGGTTCGTTGAGAAGGCTGATTGGCACGCACAGCTCTCACTCGATGTCACGGATTTGTACATAAGGTTCGTTTGTTGGTGTTTTGGTCTGATAGTTCATATCACGTTGCAAATTTTGCAGCTTCAAGGATTGTTCCTGGATTGTTTTGCATAATGTTTGGTCGAAACACCGATCAGCTTTCATACGGTTTCTTCGATGTTGAAACTTTGCGTTTATAGTAAGGAGAAAATTGCAGGTACCTGAAGAGTGGACCAGGCAACCTCGAGAAAGACGTTGAGAGGAGATTTAGCTATGCTCTAAGTAGAGAAGACATTGAAAACGCCATACTCGGAGGACCGTGACGCTGAGAGGAGATTTGCTTCTATTGACAGCAATTTCATCTTTTCGCCTGCAATGTGATCTGTAAAGATATCCTATGATTGTAAGACATGTCTGGTGAGTAATACAACCTTTGGCAGCTTGTTTTTTTCTGTGCAAAGCCATAATCACACACATACAGCTCTTATTGACGCATATGAATGTGGCCCTCCTTTATTACACACATACTTTCGCAGGTTTCTAATTGACGAGGTATATAACATATATTACATAATACGTATCAGTGTCCGTAATTCTTGGAATCATCTTCTAAAGTATCGGACACTGCCGCCCCACGATGCCCATCTCCGTCGATCACGCCATTGTCTTCGCCTGAGATTTCCTCGAGCGAACGTCCCTTAGTTTCGGACACCATGAAAGTGCATAGAAACCCAACCATGTTCGTAAAAGCCAATATGATCATAGCTTTCTTGATCTTCTTCGCATCTGAATCTTGGGTGTAGTTCTGTATCCCAAAAGCACCCACCATTGCGCCAGCCTTTCCCGCCGCTGCACTAAACGCATGGCACGTGGACCTGCCCCCCCATAATGTAATAAAATAGTTAGGTTTCTATTCGAAAATTTCTTGGTCGAAACGAAGTTTTAAAAACATGGTTTTTACCTAACCCTAGTCGGGAAAAGCTCGGCGGGGAGAACGAAAGTCGTGCTATTAGGCCCGAAGTTTGCGAAGAAAAACGTAAGCCCATAAAGCGCGGCGAAGGTCCACTTGTGCTCGGACGTCCTCAAGTACTCGTAGTTGATGCCCATGACAAGCATGAAAATGGACATCATGAAAAACCCGACCAATTGTATGTAGAATCTCCCGACCTTCTCGATGAAGGCCACAGTGAACCAATACCCGGGAAACGTGCCCAGTAGGGCGATCACGAACATTGCCCGAGAGGTCTCGAACATCTCACGCAGGGCGTTCATGTTCTCGGGCTGGTTCACGAGGCCCATCATCGGGAAGATGTCCTTCTGCGTGAGGTTTTGGCTGTAGAACGCTATGTCGAGTAGGAACCAGGTCGACATGGTCCCGAACAGGTGTTTCCCGTGCCGGGTGAAGAACTCGTTCGAGAAGAGCTTGTACTCGTTCGCCGAGTTGAACTGTGTGACCTGTCCGAAAAGGACGGTGCGAAGGATATATTAAAATAATATTGTTGTTCCGTGTCGGAAAAAGCTTAATTGCTTTTTTCATCGAAGAAGCTAGGGGCTTCAGTAACCGAGCTTAAAGGGTTGCAATTCGAGGACACTAAGCTTTGAAATTGAACAACTTAACGACATAATGCGTCGGAAACTTAACTTTTTGACGGGGCTTCGACGCGTCATCTCCACATGCCAAATAATTTAGAATAAATCATACGTGAAGTGACGGTTTCAAGACACTCAACCTACGAGACCGCGGTTTAGGGATACGAAGTTTTAAAATTGAAGCAATTTAACCACACACATATGTAAACTATATCAACTTCAGCTCAAGTTAGTTTATGTTTAAGAGATTGCACAGTCTAATACTACCAATTGGTTTTAGAACGAAGCTCTCAAAGGTAACGAACATGGGATGCTTTTTACAACTGTTTATCCCATTTCGAAAAATTATATCGACCCACAAATTGGTTTTAGAATGGAACCATCGACTCTAACAGGTAAACTTTTTCAAAAGAGAAACGTACCTTCTCGTTATCATCTTGAATCTCGATCTCGAGAACCCGCCCCATATCGGCCGCCGCCTGCTTCGCGTTGCCCTCGATCAACGCCGTGTACCTTCCCGTCTCCGGCATCTTCATCCTCCAATAGTAGGTCAACAGCGCGGGCAACGCCCCGAGCATCAGCACGATCCTCCACACGTAGTCCGCCTCGGGCTGGGTCGAGAACACCGGCTCTTCGTTGTACGGCTTCGCGCCGTAGTTATCCAAGAAAATCTTGGACACGACCATCGAGACGAGCCCCGCGAATATAATCCCGACGCCCTGCATGGCGAACACCGCCGCGATGAACGCCCCTCGGGTCTTCTTATTCGCGTATTCGGACATGATGGTAGCAGACAGAGGATAGTCCCCTCCGATGCCGAACCCTAGCCAGAACCTGAAGAAGCAAAGGGTTCCGATGACCGCCTTGGGCTCGAAGCTGAAGGAAAGTCCCGAGCATATGGCACAGAAGGCCATGACGACTAGGGTTACGCCGTAGACTTTCTTTCGGCCCAATTTGTCGCCAAGGAAGCCGAAGAAGAGTTGGCCCGTCAAAGTCCCGACTAGGGCGACACCGATGACGAAGTTGTTCGTATTCCGAGGGAGTTTCCCGGGCTTGGCCGAGGTGGGGTCGAAGTAGTAGAGTCGGCCCAATAGCTTGGAGACGGTGGAGATGCAGAAGAGGTCGTAGGCGTCGGTGAAGAAGCCCATGCCCGCGATGACTATGGCCTTGACGTGGTACCACTGTGTCTGGGCGTTGTCTAAGGCGTTCAGAACCGAGATGCTGTTTGAAGAAGTCATTTTATTTTATTTTTTTTCTGAATTTTTTTTTGGGTTGTGTTGTGTTGATTTAGGAGAGGAGGTTGAGTTTTGTGTGTGATATATGTAGGTGTGAAGTGGAATGTTATTTTATTATGATTCAGGGGTGGGTTTAACGAGGGTTAGTAACAAGAAAGTGTTTGGCTGGAGGAAGAATTTGTCTTAGCATATGCTCGCAGTGTATGGGGAAATCAAGAATGGATTTTCGGCAGATAAAGTAAAATACAAGGAAGAATAGATGTTATCTATTACAGATGTCATTGTCTTGTTTCTGCATTGTATGTACAGGAGAAATGGAGTCAAGCTGACAACCTTAAAAGAACTGATTTAAAGTCAAGACAAACATATAGCAGATTCTCATCTAAAGGCCAATGACAGTCAAGTATAAAGACAAACCCAAGATATTAAAGCTGAAAAGGCGAAGAACGATGCGAAAAACTGGACATGGTGAGACGGACTCCATTAAATTCTATCCAAGACTGCTATTTTCATGAAAGAACATTGGTAGTTCCAACGAAAATTTGCAGGTAAAGACAGCATTGTATTGTAAAATGGAAAACGAACAGCATTGTATCGTAAATAAAGTTCAATAGTATAGAGCCCGCTATAAATATACATTGGCCCGCTATTATTATCTAGATAACAAACACGGTTTAGGGCCGAGGTAAGATAAGTTATTCAATCCCCTATTAAATGCAAAAAGACCAAAATACCCTTATTCCACCCAATCATAAAATCATTTTTATTTCATGTAGTTGGTAAAAATAAATAAACAACACTAATTAAATTTTTATTTCATGGTGATCAAATTGACATTAGGGTGCGCTTGGTTATAAAAGTCAGTTAAAGGCCCATGATAAGATAAAGTTATGAGGCCCAGTATAATTAATCTCACACATATTCTTTAGTTTATTTACATCAATCTCTGACATATAATAATGGGATTTTCTATAATAACGGGCTGGACAAAACAAACCAAACACTATATTACATACTATTATTAATATTATATAGCCTTGTTTGATAAAGCAAATGGGTCCCATCTTTATTTTTCGATATTCATAAGAATAATTATTTTGTAAATTATATATTAATGAATAAAGGCTACTTTTGTAAATTTACAAATAATATGGAAACAAACGTTTTATTATGTTGGAAACTAAACAAGACAATAACAATATATATATATATATATATATATGTCAAAATTACAAAGTGAACATATGATTCATATACAAGGTTATAATATTGAGATAAAATTGTATCGCCTAATCTTATACAGACAACTAAACAAAGTCTAGCTAGGGAGTATATCTTAGGGGTATTTTCATTTCAGGCCCCGCATAAGTATCATTCCGGATTCAGGCCCTCTTGGCAAAAAAATTAGTTTTAAGGACCCATTTTCTGCAGTAACACTTCATTACTCTGGCATACCAGTATGCTAAAATTTTGTAACACAAAATCATAATCCGGTACCAGTTTACGATCATCTTATACCAGTTCATTTTCTGCAATTCCACTTCATTGCTCTGACATATCAATATGTTGAAAGTTTGTAGCACAAAACGATCATTCTATACAATTCATATATCTTTTATACCACTTTTTTACACCACACAAAATGAGTTCTTTAACCTAAAAAAATTTCAAACAGGGTCTGAATACGAAATCAAAGCCTTAATGGGGTCTGATAACGAATTGATCCTATATCTTATTCTATGTTTTTTATTCCAAGTCTACTAACCACGACAGTCAAGAAGTACAAATCAGATGAATTCGCATCGACACAATTTTAAAGCAAACTTTTTGACCAATTCTGTGGACTTTTATGTATGATAGTAAATTGTACATACTCGATGCATGCACTCTAATATAAAAATATCACATATTTTGAAATATATGTATCTTGAATGTTTAGATTAAATGAGGTATAATTTAAACTTAGTTGCTTTAACATTCGGTATATAAAAAGAAAAAGTTAACTTCGGAATATAATGGTAGTAATAAAAAGTTAAGGGATACACAACAATTAGTCAAATTAAAAAAAATGAAAGAAAAATCAAATAGTAAGTAACATACCAGAATTAAATTGAATCAATTACTATACAGTACTATCAATATATAACTAATAGATATATACATATATAAAGTAGTCTATGTGCAAGATGATCACAATCAATTGGTCTAGTTTGATATCATTGTTTAGGGATTATATGGGTATAAGTTATTTGTGTATAGTTATACAAAGATTTTGTTGATGTTGTGTTTTAACATGTTTGAAATGTGTGTATTAATTATTTGTGTAATGGTATAAATTATGTTTGATAAATGTATTTGAGATGTGTATAGATGTGTATGGATTGATATACACACCCCATAACCACCTTAGAGGTGGGTATGAATATACAATGCCTATAACAAAAAACCTTGTAATAGACGTGTATAGCCATACAAAGCATGTATGGCTATACACAGATATCAAACACAGACGCAACTTTTCCATACACATCCTATACCATCCATACACACCTATCAAAAAGAGCCATGTTAAGTCGTTGGGAAGCTAGCATACTATTTCAATCTTATTTTGATGAATATCTGAATGTAAGGATGTAAATTAAAGATCCGTGAACATTATTATGTACCGACATTAAGTTTCCGCCATAAATTTGATTTCCTAAAACAACTTCTGATACAAATTTGACTTTTGAGCTGACCTCACGTTTGACCATGTCAACGTTGACATATTTGTCATTTATTGCCCATTTTCACGTGATATCTAAAAAGATGAAAGGGCTTCTTGGCTTAATAAATAAAAAAATTACACAGAATGACTGTGTTGACGTTGGATTTCAATTAATTAATTAGTCCATTAATGCCATATATGTAACACAAGTCAGCACACGTAGGCGGTCGTCTTAGGAAATTATTAAAGTCTATCATAAATGATTTTGATATTTATATTAATTGGTATTCAATGATAATAGGTTAAGAAAATGAAAAATGTTTAAAACCTCTTTGTAATTTAGAAACCAATCATTATTAATAAAATTATGTGTAGAAAATATTAACGGTTCCATCAAAACCATTGAAATTTTCCCACACTTTCGATCATCAAAGGCTAATCTAATAGAGCCAATGACCCCTTGGCCTAGTGGTTGAGGGATAGCCTCAAAGGTTATGTGGCTAGGAGGTCAAGGGATTGAATCCCATATCTTAGATTTCCTTTGAGAAGTCCTCATGGGCCTAAAACTCATGACTATCGTTGTTGGGTGGGTTTGAGACGTATCCATCTGACCCCCGAGGATTAGTCCCACCTCTGATGTGTGCCGTTTAGCCCGTAGCCGGGCTGTGTGGAGATAACTCGGTACCGTAAAAAAAAACTAATCTAATAGAAACTTTGGTGGATATTTTATAAAAGCGGAAGCAAGGGTAAAAAAAGGGTAATTCCACTTTAGCACGGGTCGGTTTAGACGAAGAGGGTCCCACTAAAGACTTTTTCATGCGAACTAACAACTATTGGCAACCTTTGTTCTTTATTCATCATAATATTCACAAGAAATACAGATCATTTGTTTATTTTATTTCAAGTTGCACATTATCATCCTCCACCTTCTCATAATTAATTTTACGGAAAACCCAAAAAAAAACTAAACTTCAAACACAAGAGTCGAAACAAAACGAAGCCCCCTACGAAACTTCCGGGTTATTACTCACATACATTTATTTAGAGGACACAAAATCGTGTTCTGTTCTTTGTGGAAACGTTCAGCGCAGTGCTTTAGTGTTTCGTTTCGTTTGTAATAACTTTCCCTTTGGTTTGCTTTTGCTGTCACGAAATAATCGGAGTGGTGATAAAGTGGTGAGTGCTGACTCCGCTTTTCGTCGTATATATGCTTCCCATTTCTGGGTTTTGGAGACTTACTTTTTTTTTTCTGCAAAAAGAAAAAAAATTAAAAATAATAATTAGTTGTTTTGGTAGTTCTCTCTATGTGGGAAATTGATCGGTGTTACATTGAAATCTTAATCAGCGAGTGGGTAAGAAAAATGTGAAATTGCTGCTTCTTCTTCCTCGTACTGATACGTTGTACACTTTTAGGGGGTTAAGATTTTGTTCAACTCATCAATAGAATTATCTGATTTTTCTAGTTGAGTTGTTGCTTCTGTTTTCTGAGTGGTCATAATCTTGTTTAGTACTTAATTCCACTCTCAGTATCACTGTAATAATTTCATGTAATTAACCATATAAAGTTCCCTAGTGATGCTGAATTGATCGCAAGTAGTTCACACCCTTCGTTGTTAGCAGTAGTTATGACCAACTACCAAAAAGAGAAGCTTGTGAGGTTAGTTTTCAATCCTTTTCTTCGTATTAAGACAGTCGAAGCTTCGATAAGGTACCGTAAACGCATTTCTCGAATCGTAACAACACTTTCAGGTTTCAAGATTGGACATCAGAGAAAAGCTCCGAAGAAGAACTCTCCTCCAGCAAAAATGGAGGAAAACTAACCCGACTAAGATCGGCTGTCTCCTCAGTCTCAGACAAGATTCGTCGAAGCCTAGAATCTAGCTCCGAAAGAATCAAGACGTTCTCAACCACCTTAAGATCTCTCTCTCTGTCAAAATTCGTAGCAGAAGACGAAGAGTCGAAGAAGAAGATCCTCGACCCTCAAGGCTCCTTTCTGCAAAAGTGGAACAAGATATTCGTCCTTTCGTGTGTGATCGCCGTGTCTTTGGATCCACTCTTCTTCTACATTCCCATCGTCGACGATCAAAGCAAGTGCCTCGACTGGGACAGAAGGCTCGAACTAACTGCCAGCGTCCTAAGGTTCTTCACCGATCTGTTCTATCTCATCCACATAATCTTCCAGTTTAGAACGGGTTTTATAGCGCCTATTTCCCGGGTTTTCGGGAGGGGCGTGCTCGTCGAGGATTCATGGGAAATCGCAAAGAGATACCTTTCGTCCTACTTCGTAATAGACGTCCTCGCCGTCCTTCCGCTTCCTCAGGTTTGCCAATTTTTTGTACTTTTGCTCCGAGATGCCACTTTTAGTCTCAGTAAAAGATGCCTGATTCTTCACCTGCTTTTGGGTTTTTATAATTTTTTTTTTTTTTTTTCAGATTGTGATTCTCGTCGTGATTCCCAAGCTGAGGGGCTCGAGATCTCTGCACACGAAGAACATACTGAAATACGTCGTCCTAATCCAATACATTCCTAGGCTTCTTCGGGTCCGTCCTCTGTACAGAGAAGTTACGAGGACTTCGGGCATACTCACCGAGACAGCATGGGCGGGAGCTGCGTTGAATCTTTTCCTTTACATGCTTGCTAGCCATGTAAGAAAATCTAAAATTTTCATCAAGCTTTTCCAATTCAGATATTTTCTATGAACTTGCGATTCGTTTTGTCAGATATTCGGCGCCTTTTGGTACCTCTTGTCCATCGAGCGCCAGACGAACTGCTGGGAACGAGCTTGCCACGGCGCGGCGAACTGCTTAAAATCATCGTTCTACTGCGAGGCCGACCACGTGGGATTTGTGGAGATTCTGAACGACTCTTGCCCTATACAGACGCCTAATTCTACGGCCTTCAACTTTGGTATATTCCTCGATGCGCTCCAATCTGGCGTCGTTCAGTCTAGGGATTTTCCCGAGAAGCTGTTTTACTGCTTCTGGTGGGGACTTCAGAATTTAAGGTTAGATATGTCATGTTTTATTCTGAGCCATTGATGATATAGTAGAAGTTTTCCTTAACTACTTTTTCTTGTCCAACGCTGTAGCTTAAGGATACTTACTACCTTTCAAAATTTGAGGCAATTTAAGCACCTTATGCGTCGTTAAATTGCTTCGATTTAAAAGTCAGCGTCTTTAAGTTGCAAAGTCGAGTGTCCTGAAACTGCCACCCCCTAACTTACAGGACGACGAGAAAAGTAGTTTACCTGAAGCATTTGAACTCTTTAAATCCTTCGTCTGAAAAATTTGCAGTTCGCTCGGCCAAAACCTTAAGACAAGTACATACGTCTGGGAGATTCTGTTTGCAGTGTTCATATCCATTTCTGGCTTGGTTCTCTTCTCTTTCTTGATCGGAAACATGCAGGTGAGAAAAATTAGGTTTTCTTCGATCCTTCCTAGGTTTCGACGATCTGGCAAAAAAAAAATAAAAAAATTAGCATACCATCATAACAGACTTATCTTCAATCGACGACGCTGAGGCTCGAGGAAATGAGAGTCAAGAGACGAGACGCCGAGCAGTGGATGTCCCACCGTCTTCTCCCCGACAGCTTGAGAGAGCGCATAAGAAGGTACGAGCAATACAAATGGCAAGAAACGAGAGGCGTGGACGAGGAAAACCTCATACGCAACCTCCCCAAAGACCTAAGAAGGGACATCAAGCGCCACCTCTGCCTCGCCCTCGTCAAAAGGGTTCGCGCCGAAAAACCCAACTCACCGTCGTGAAAATTTACCCGTAATTTAACCGCAAGCGCAGTATTTCGTTAATTTTCTTTTCTTTTAAAAAAGGTGCCGATGTTCGAGAAGATGGACGATCAGCTCATGGACGCGATGTGCGACCGGCTAAAGCCGGTCCTATACACGGAGGACAGCTACATAGTGCGTGAGGGTGACCCAGTCGACGAGATGCTCTTCGTCATTCGGGGGAAGTTGTTCACCGTGACGACGAACGGCGGGCGGACGGGATTCTTCAACTCGGACTACTTGAAGGCGGGCGACTTCTGCGGGGAGGAGCTACTCACGTGGGCCCTCGACCCCAACACGTCTTCGAACCTGCCGACCTCGACTCGAACCGTGCAGGTATGGTTGCAGATTTTTTTTTTTTTAATTCGTATTTGGGATTGTGTCCATAAATTGTTTAAATTTGGAAAGTTAGACGTCCTTAGATTGCAACCCTGTAAGTTAGGTGTCCCGAAATTGCCCCCCGAGAGTTATCCTCAATAAGAAACTGACATATGTTTCCGATAGATCGTGTCCGTAAATTGCTTCAATTTATACCTTCTTATGCTCCTCTGTATTCGTATTCTAACATTTAATCGAATAACATCTTCCTTATCGAAGGCGATGCCATCTTAGAATTCGAACGCGAACATCACGCGGAATCAATAAAATAAAATACGAATATTTCTTTTTTATTTTCTGCATTCGATTTGTTTGCAACCCTAATTTGTGCGCAGGCCCTGTCGGAAGTCGAAGCCTTCGCCTTAGTGGCCGAAGACCTGAAGTTCGTGGCGTCGCAGTTCAGGCGTCTGCACAGCAAGCAGCTTAGGCACGCATTTAGGTTCTACTCTCAGCAGTGGAGGACGTGGGCCGCGTGCTTCATACAGGCCGCCTGGCGAAGGTACATCCGCAAGAAGATCGAGGAGTCGTTGCGCGAGGAAGAGAGCAGATTAAGGGGCGTCTTGGCGAGCGGAGGCGGGCCGTCGCCGAGCTTGGGAGCGACCATTTACGCGTCGAGGTTCGCGGCGAACGCGCTTAGGCTGCTGAGGCGTAATAACGTGACGGCGAGTAGGAAGACGGCGGCTTCGAGGATGTCTGAGAAGTTGCCTCCTATGTTTCTTCAGAAGCCTGCTGAGCCTGATTTTGGGGCTGAGGAATGATTGTGATGATGATAAATGTAGTTGAGAGATGTGTGCGTGTGTGTTTTTGTTTATTGTGTTGTGTAGTGTAACTGTATCATAATGTTATATCTATGTAAATGAAGCTAGTAAGCTGTTATTTTTCTATTTTATTGATGGAGAAAGCCTTGTTAATAACTACATCACAATTACCATTCTACCCATAATGTTATATTTATCCCAATACTGTAGAATCATTTTTCATACGTAAGATTTTAAAAAGTTCAACGTGGGCCGAATGCTGGGCTTTTGTGTAGATTTTAAAATTCTGAACGGTGGATTTTAGGGTATTGTATGGTTGGTACGATGGTTCCGTGACTCTTTGTCCCACATCGGATAGTGTAGGGAACGTAAGATGCTGCGAGGTATTATAAATAGAGAGGGTGTTGTGAGGGAATAAGCATCTTTGCGCTTGGGGCAATGACGCAGCTCATGAGGTTCTAACCGAGGCGCGTCTATTGCTGGTTGAAAACTATTTCCAAACCCCCTCCTGGGCCTGGGTTCACCCTAGGCTCTCGAGAATTTCTGGAAGGGCTCCCATTTACTAGGGGAAAGCCCTACAATACCCCTAGTTCCAATATTACTTCAAATTTATTTCCACATATGTTTATATCTTCGAGTTCGTTAATTGTATATGAAAAAACGAGTTCTCATTTTTTTCTAAATAAAAAAATATCCAATTAAATAAAAAATATACAAATGGGGACCCTACTGTACCAATCTTCTCTTGCTGTTGCGGGCGTACTACGTCATGCGTCTATACGGTACCCTGATTTATATATGGTACATTAGTGTGTTATATATGACGTACCATTTTCTCAACGTATTACGTATCAAAATACGTTGCTATAGGGTACCTAAACGTGGCCTACCTGCGGCGTATCAAGTACTATGTGCAAAAAATTTATTCTATTAGGTATCTACATATAAAAAAAATACTGACAGGGTACTGAATTACAAGTTTTTATGCAAATGGATATTTATGTGTAAAAACTCCCTTTTTTTATCTTGATTCATTGTATACTCTGTATATAATTCATCTTTTTTTCATATACTTTAAAATAGCACATAATTTCATCTATTAAATATTTTCTCTTACACATAACTCAAAATAAAAACTAAGTACGCAACCGTCCGCAAAATTTGGCCTCTGCAAGACTGACTAAATACATATTGACAATAGCACTACATATTTCCAAACCTTAAGAACTGCTCATATTCTTTCTCCGTACATAACCTTATCCTTGAATTTGCTTCTCAGCAGAGAAATTCGTCTCTGAAGACGATATTTCTCGTCCTTAAATCCCAACCTATCCAAACAGTGGACGATCTTCTTCAGCGTCTCGACGACCTCTTTGCTCTCGGGCCCAAACGCTTTTTCCTGAATCTTCAAAACCCTTCTGAGAAGCTCCAAAATTTCGTCGTCGCCCTTCTCCAATCTTGTCTGAATCGAGACCAAGCAATCGAGAGCCTCTCCTATCAGTTTTGAATACAAACGTATCCAAAATTTCATCACACTTCCAAAAAATAACGAACAAAAGTCAGCCATACGCTTTGCTTACCGACGGGTACAGAGTCCTTCCCAAAGGCATCTCCGCGAATTCTTACGACTTCTAAGGCGAGTTCTTCGGCCTCTTCGTCGCGGTTTAGGTTGTAGAGAGTAACTGCTAGGTTTAGCATGGGAAAGGTGATAGAAGGGTCGTCGCTGGGCATATTCTTGCTCATTATTCGTAAGCTTATCCTCAGCAAGCGCTCGGCTTCGGCGAAATTTTTGGACCGCGAGTAAGATGATGCGAGATTTATGAGGTGCGGGACTATGTCTGGATGTTCTTTGCCCTTCGAGTTTTCGGTTACTGCGAGGCATTCTTCGAGCAGCACACGGCCTTCTCGCCCTCTGCAAAGCGCGAAAGCTGATTATGATTCGAGGCGTAAAATATGCTATTCAAGTCGCGTTAAGAGTGCACATTTCTTACCTGCCCACGATGTGCAGCAACTCGGCCAAGTCTATTTTCATCCTTTCGATGACTTTATCGTCCAATTCCATGTATTTTGAGTCCACGAGGATCTTGATAGCACTTTTGTACAGATCAATGGCCCCATTCACTTCTCCTGGAATTTAAGTTTTGTGGAAACTTGTAAGTATGGTAGTCTTAATGTGGGAACTGTTCATTGTATTTATTCATAGCTGATGAATTTGAAATTCTTCAACCGAAATTCAAAAACAACTTTTTTTTTTCATTTTTTTTACTTCCAAGTATGTGGGCGTGGAAAATGTGCCGACTTCTAGTTATTTTCAAGGTAATAGTAGCACCACACATCATAAGAAACAGGTATAAAAGATCCGTGTATTTGGAGAAATATGGAACGACATCGGTATTTTATCACCTTTGGCACATTTTACCTTGGCCAATGAGTACATGGCCACTCCAGCTCTCCCATCTTTTTCCCCATACAAACGTCTACAGATATTTAAAAGTCTGAAGCGAATGAGAAGAAAAAGGTATCAATGTTCAGAAAAAAGGTACCGTCTGCGATAAAAAAAAAAGTAAGAACAGATCAAATGCAATTACCTAATCAAGAAACGCTCAGCTTCCAGAGGTGTTCCCTCATTTATTAATAGATCTCCCAATGCATTTAACGGCACTAGTAATTCCTCGCATTCCCCTTTCGTAGACTCTATAGTCGAGATTATTCTCTGGTAAGTATCGATAGCATCGTTCGCTTTTCCAATAGTGCCTTGGACTTTGGCCATTCCAAGCAATATTGGGCAGAGTAACGAGCTACTGTTTCCTACCACAAATTAGTAGAGGACAATTAGCTGCCATACAGAGACTGACATGTTATCCCCTGGCATAAAAATATAAGACAACTGAGATCATTGCTACCATCAAGGGTAAACATACCATACTTTCTTTCCATTATTTGGAGAGATCTTTCGTAGGCAGAAATCGACAGTTTGAACTTTTCCAACTTCGCATACATACTCCCCATATGCATCAGTATTGAATCAAGAAACTGCTCATCGTCTCTTAGCCCATTCACGATGTTCTGCAACTGGACAGATAAAACTGAACCACGGTCAGTGTTAGATACCCACAAGTAGCCAAGTGAAAGTAGCACATTGGCTCGTGGGAGAAATCTGTTCTCAGGCACTAATGCAAGACATCGAAACAATCTATTCCTTCCTCTAGTTGTAAGAATAAGAACATGGATGACACATCACTACCTGACTCTTACATTACGTAGACATCATATTCACCAAATTATTTGCAAATTCAATTTACCAAATCCATCAAAGACTCGACAGTCTTCAAGTCTCCAAGGGCCATGTATCCTATGGCTATAACATCTAGCACAGCAGCTTCTTCTATGCCCATTTCGCCTTCTTCAACCCGTTCCTTAACAGCTTCATAATTTGCCCCAAGCAACTCAACTGCTTCATCTTCCTTTCCTGATCTGATCATGGACTTAACTTCATCAAGTAATTCCCGAAGCTGCCCTTCAAGATCACATGTCCCACTCGATGAGCTTATAAATGAGTCACCGAACTTTTCAGACCTATTGACAAATGGATTGTCGTTAATACTGAGGCCATACCTCTTGAATACTCGAGCAAGAAGAATGACTCTTAAATATGCAGTGCTTTCATGTCGCCTCATACCTCTTTAAGTTTATCGGACTCAAAGCTCCAGAATTTAAAGTTTCGCCACATACTTCTGATGAGTTCTTGGCCATGGAGAAACATCTTAGTTTGGTCCTTCGAGAATATGGTTCCAAAGGCACAACACAAAATTTATAGCTACGTCTCGGTGAAGCTACACTTGTTTGAGGGAAAAAACGCAGAGTCCCCTTCTCTAGTTGTGGGTAGCTCAAATGACAGCTCACAAGAGTTTCATTCATTCTAGAAAAGGTTTGGCAAAAGAAATTTCAATACCAAATACATTACATGTATAAATATCATCAAATTCATGCCAAACCCAGCTCGGTTCTACTACATGACCAAGACAAGGCTCTCTGGTAAACAAGAAATAAAACAAGCTCAATTACGGCACACACAAAATTCCATTTCGACTCAAAAATACGAAAATCGTCACAAGGTTACATCCTCGACTAGTCGACTCAATACTCTTTCAACTCTAAGATAAGAAAACCCCATCTCTTTATAACGGATATCACTTCACATATGCTGGAATTTAAAGCGGTAAAAGAAATAACTAGAAACATTTACTGACGTATATGAATATCGCATACCTGAGACTGAGAGTAGCAGAGGTCAGGGAAGAGAATAGAGAAGCCATCGATCGGTGTGTTGTGCGTGTCGAGATGATACTTCCCAAGCAAGAACATCACATTGCCAGAAAACACAAGCGGGCTAATTATTGGGCTAACCTTTTCAGCCCATAAAATGAGTATTGGGCTTCAGTTTCGTGGCCCAAAATATAAAATGCTTTAATAATAATGAACTTCCCAATAATATTATATTGAAAAAAATTTCACATTTATTTCCAATAGATAAATAGGTCTTTCTTCTCTACACACATCAATCAAAGCAAGCAACATTCAAAACGAATCTATCACCACACAAAATTATTGCTCGAAAATAATAATAATAATAATAATAAATATTCTTTCAATTATGTATATATATATTATATATATATATATATATTATTTTCAAAATAATTATAGCCAAGCCATCCCACGCAAGCGAGAACGAGGCAGCACACGCCCAACACGCTCTTTGCTAACGCTACCACATTCCATGCGCTGGCAAGCCATTTACTAGCGCAAGTTTTGCATTATTCACATTAATTAAGTAAAAAGCTTAATTTCTTGTAAAAAAGAACAAAATACCTACAATAATGTCGTTTTGTTTCTCTTACCTACCAAACAACAAATATCATGACCAACCAAAACCTTGTGCTGTGGTTGCTATTGCTTAGAAGAAACCACATGGTTTGTACTGGTCACATGTTGAGCATATGATATTATTACAAAAGCTTAAGATTTTTGTCAAGCACGGTCAGAAAAAGAAAAGGTTTCGGAGATTTTTTTTAAAAAAAAAAAAGAAAATGAGAAAAAAAATATATATATATAAATTTTCATCGTGCCCAGCTCGGATTTTCTTAGGACACCTCAACAGTATAAATAAGCCCAAAGCCTTCTTCTCACGAGGCAACACACGCCGGCACACATTCACACGGTTTTTCCTTTCAGCTTCGCAATTCATTGAATCCAATTCTCCTTACCTCTCAAACATCTGATTTCCCCTACATAGAAGAAGTTGTGTTTTAAAAATTATTGTCGTATTATTAATATTAATACAGAAATAATCCCCAATCGTCACCGTTTCATTCTTGAAGATGGCGTCCATGGGGATTCATTCAGCTCTACCCAAGCTATCGAAGAACCATTCTTTCCTCTCAACGAACAAACCTAATTCAGCCTTTTTATCAAACAGTTTGACTTCATCAATCGCAATAGCCACCAGAAAATCTCAAGGGCATGCCCTGCTTGCAATCTCGCCGGCGTCGTCAAACGCTTGTATAGAGACCCACCCTCTACAGCACAGCCTCGCAACGCCGGACCCACCCCCGCCGGAAAAACCAACAACCTCCCTGCAGAAGATCGATTCCTGGATGGAGAAATCGGTGGCGGAGATCGTGAAGAACCTAAAGAACGCGCCTTTGCTGGTCCAAATCTACAGCCAAAGCGACGGCGGCGTGAGGATCCACGCCGGAGAGGCTGCGCCCGACGAATGGTCGGCGCTGCAGAGCGATTGGAGGCGGGGGGATGTGAAGTCGCCCGACGGGCTGATCTACGTCGAGGAATTGGACACGACGGCGGCGATGGAGGTGATGTTGGGCCGGCGACGGCCGGCGAAGGGGTGACAGATTTGAGATGAGACGATTGGAACTGTAAAAAGATTCTTATTTTATTTTAATCTTTTCTTGATTTGATACTATTGCCGAATGCTTTGCTCGCTTGCTTACTTTCTGAAGCAGTAAGGAAGGAATCGATGCGATGTGATTTGTATAGTTCTCTTGTATGGTGAAGTGAAACGTTGGTAAATAAGAAAGTCATTCTTTCCTATCAAAAACATGTTTCGATAAAAAAAAAAACCGACCCTGTGATTTTTCGTACCATTTCTTTCCTCCTCATTCATGTTTCATTGTGTTTCTTTCTATGTTAAATTCGAATGCAGATTGGGAATGAGTTATAACCCTCAAATCAACTTTACTCCATTTTTCTTACAGTTACAAATTGGGAACCTCTGTAATCCTCTATTTGGATGAGAAGAAGTTTTCAACCACATAACAGACTTCATTGTCTCTTGGACACTTTATCTGGTCAGAAATAAACCGTAGCTAGAAGATAAAAATTAAAGACAATCAAATTAAAAAGGACATTTTTTTTTCACATTGGCTCCATACACAAATTTTTTCCTTTTTTTTTTGTCTCTGTTAAATTAAATATATAAACATGTGGAATTTGCTGCTTTTAATGAAAAACTCCCCACACAAACAAAACAATGCCTACTCCATAATAAACCCTACGACATTCCCCAATCGCAATGCGTAATTTCATCTTCAACACAGCGAAGAACCTCAATCCAAAACCCTGAATCGATCCATGTCGCAATCCACGTCGATACCCAGAAATCAAGCTCGCGTCCGCGACCACGCCTACGACGATTACATGGAAATCGAGAAGAAAGTCCGCAAAATCCTCAAATTCCAGGACATCATCCTCACCCACCCCAACGGCATGCTCCCCGTCACGAGCCTCGACGCGCTCTCTCGCCGGTTCGGGTTCAGACAGTTCGAATCGGGTCGGTTCATCCTCAAATTCCCCCACGTCTTCGACGTCTTCGAGCACCCAGTTCAGAGGATACTCTACTGCCGACTGACCCGCAAAGCGTTGGCTCAAATCGAGCAGGAGAACGAAGCCCTTCTGCGCCAGGTATCCGAAGCAGTGACCCGCCTCAGGAAACTGCTGATGATGTCGAATACGGGTCGGATCAGGCTGGAGCACGTGCGAATTGCTAGGAGGGAGTTTGGTTTGCCCGACGATTTCGAGTATTCGGTGGTGCTGAAGCATCCCAGCTACTTTAGGCTGTTCGACGCCGATGAGACTAGGAACAAGTACGTTGAGCTTGTGGAGAGGGATTGCAGCTTAGGTGTTTGCGAAATTGAGAAAGTGAGGGAGAGGGAATACAGAGAGAAAGGCCTCGCCGCAGAGGATATACGTTTCTCGTTCTTGGTCAACTTCCCGCCCGGGTTTAGGCTGGGAAAGTATTACAAAATCGCAGTTTGGAAATGGCAGCGATTGCCTTACTGGTCGCCTTACGAAGACATAAAGGGCTACGACTTGAGGTCGTTGGAGGCACAGAAGAGGTTGGAGAAGAGGGCGATTGCGACGATCCACGAGCTTTTGTGTCTTACCGTTGAGAAAAAGATGACCTTGGAGAGAATCGCACACTTCAGAATGATTTTCGATCTGCCCAAGAAATTGAAGGACTTTCTATTGCAGCATCAGGGGATCTTCTACATATCGACGAGGGGCAATCACGGTAAGCTCCACACCGTTTTCTTGAGGGAGGCGTACAAGAAAGGGGAACTGATTGTTCCAAATGATTTGTACCTTGCGAGGAGGAAGTTGGGTCAGTTGGCGTTGATTAGTCCGAGGAAGGCAAAGTTAGACTTGGAGATGATTGGTGGTTATGGTTATGGCAGTAGAAGGGTTAGGGAAGATGATGAAGTGGAACGAGGTTATTCTGAGCGCAATTTCGAGGCTGTAAGAAATGTCGGTCGGGATAGAGAGATTGATGAAGAATCGAATGGTGATGGGTCTGATTACACAGATGAGGGCGTTAGTAGCTGTGATGAGGGTTACGTAGACGAGTCTCGTGAAAGTGATCGTCGCGAGTAGAATTCTTAGCGTAAATCGATGCTTATTTGCTGGCGATTTCGTCTGTTCATCGAAATTTTGCAGGTGCATTGTGGGCTGGCTGGTAAAACCGAATGCATCTGTGGTCATTTGAACTCTCAGGACCATTGTACAAGAATAATTAGGATATAGATTATTTGTTGCAGGCATGAGCTGTGTGTAACATGACAGATGAGCTTGTTAACTAGCACACTGTAATGAATTGGAAGAGTTTTTTGGATCTGTTAATGTAACTTTTTGTTCTGAGTTCTGTAAAAAGATTGAAAAAGAAAAATCTACTGCTATTGCCAAAAGAATTGGTAGTCTCCACTCTCCAGTACAATTTGCTTCTTACTGTTTTTTCGTTTTTAAATTTAATAATATCATATTTCGCGGTTGATAATAAGTAATTATTTGTCGGAATTCCTTACTTTCCCCAAAGTGGGAACGCTCCGCCGTCGACATGGAATCGGCGCCTCTTTGTCTCCGCCACACCCACTGCCCTTCGCCGCCGTGTCAGTCATCACGGCACGGACGCAAACTCGATCAACTACCCAACCAATTATTACTTCCACAACGCTCAAAGCTATCAGCTTTCGACAGCAAAAACGTGGCAATTACAAAAACTCGAAAAACCCTACCTCGTCGTATTATCACCAAATCTCAGCTCAATTTCCCTCTGATTTCACCGCAAGACCAATGGGGCACTTGGACGGCTCTCTTCGCCACAGGGGCGTTTGGCATTTGGTACATAATTAGCTTAAACCTAATTCGTTTACGCCGAATTGATTCCTCAATATCCTTCTATTTGTTTCGTCTGCTATCAAAGGTCGGAGAAGACAAAAATTGGCAGCGCACTGAGCGGAGCGCTGGTCAGCACTTTGTTGGGCCTCGCACTCAGTAATTTAGGAATCATAGCAAGCGAAGCGCCGGCGTACAATGTGGTGTTAGAATTCCTTCTTCCCTTGGCCGTACCTCTGCTTTTGTACAGAGCTGACATGCGCCGCGTCGTACGGTCAACTGGGGCGCTGTTATTGGCTTTCTTGCTCGGATCAGGTCAGCTGATGATGATGATGAACATGGGCTGAATTTTTTTTTTGTAGATTCTTCGAAAATCTCAAACGTATGTATGGGATTTGTCACAGTTGCTACCACCCTGGGAACGGCGGGGGCGTTCTTGATTGTGCCCATGAGATCGCTGGGCCAAGACGGTTGGAAGGTAGCTGCTGCGCTCATGGGAGACATATCGGCGGAGGTCGATTTTCGTTCGGCTTATTTCGTTCGTTGATTTGAGTTCTTTTCGAGTAGTTATCAGGGAGATAGCTAAAACGACCGTTTCTTTTGTGTAGCCGTAAATTACGTGGCGATTTCCGAAGCCCTGCAAATTTCGCCCTCGGTTTTGGCCGCGGGGCTCGCCGCTGATAATGTCATATGTGCGCTCTACTTCGCCACGTTGTTCGCTTTAGCGTCTAAGATACCGCCCGAGTCCTCCTCGGCTTCTTCCGCCGATGCTGGTATGTTACGCTTTCGATCGTCCGTCCACGTTTTTTAAGAAACTGATTGGAGTAATCTTAACTTTTGGCATGTAGCTTTCACGGAATTCGCTTTCTTTCCTCTGATTGACGCGTTCATGTCGTAAACTAGTCCGGTGTGCTGACACCGTTTATCATTAACAGTCCTTGTATAGCGTGAAAGGACTATTCATGATAAACTGTTGAAAATTATCAAAAATAATGACCATATATGATAACGGTGCTAGCGTACTGGTGACTACTTTCACATATGGCGTAGTAGGAACGCATCAGTAAAGGACGAAAAGCGAATTTCGCGAAAGCTACATTGTGAATAAAACTTCAGTTACTCCTAAACATACTGGATTAGTTTTCAACACGGACAATCCATAGGAAGAAAATCGAATTTCGCGAAAGTCGCACAAGCGAAATTCAGTTACTACTCCTAACGAACGGACACTCGTCCCCAGAAATCAACGACGAGGGATCATCGCCGTCAGAATCGGGCGACAAATTACCAGTTCTTCAGACAGCAACGGCCCTTTCCATAGCATTTGCCATATGCAAGGCCGGGAATTTCCTCACCAAGTACCTCAAAATCCAAGGCGGCAGCTTGCCGGCAATCACCGCAATCGTCGTCGTTTTGGCCACTCTATTCCCAAGGCCGCTCTCCCACCTCGCTCCCTCGGGCGAGGCCATGGCGCTCATACTCATGCAGGCGAGTTCGAAATTAAATTCTCTCTTTTTTTTTTGCGTGTCCTCGGGCTGACGAGTGAAAAATTAGATTTTATTTTTATTTTGTTTCAGGTTTTCTTTACGGTGATTGGAGCGTGTGGGAGCATACGCAATGTCTTGAGTACGGCTCCGAGCATATTCCTATTCGCGTTCGTACAGATTTCCATTCACCTCGCTGTGGTCCTCGGCCTGGGAAAGCTGTTGAGGTTCGATCTTAAGTGCTGCTTATTGCTTCGAATGCGAACGTGGGCGGGCCCACCACGGCTTGCGGAATGGCCACGGCGAAGGGGTGGAGCTCGTTGGTCGTCCCGGGGATTCTCGCGGGCATATTCGGCATTGCGATCGCCACTTTTCTTGGCATTGCTTTCGGACAAGCTGTTCTCAGAGTTATGTAGTCGTAGGTTTTGTTTTTTTTTTATTTGGGACAAAGGTGAAGTGGTTACAGTGAAGGCAAATTATGTTGTTCTTTCTTTGTTTCATTGAAAGGGTTGTCCAGCACAGCATCAGCCACACAAAAAGTAGATAACCAATTCTGAAATTAAAAGGTGAAAGAAAAGCACAAAAGAAATCCTTCATAAATGAAATGGACCTTTGTTTGCTATAGAGAGTCAATACCCGAACCGAACCACAACACTATTTCAAAAGCAACAAAAGAACTTTCTCCTCCCAACCAAAACCTAAAGGTTCGTTCTTGACTCTGTTCCACAGCCCAAAAAAAAAGATTACCACCAAAAGAATAATAACCAAGTAACTCAGTTAGTTGCACCGAACAAGGTTAGCTTTGATTCCCCCAATCGTCTGCTCTATAAGGCTCTTCACCGTCTCCACCGACTCCACCGTCAGCTTATCCCCGGGCCCACCGTTCCCCAGAATCTGAAACCCGACCGTCAGCAAAGACCCGTCCCCATAGCCCGACCCGCCCCGAAAACAGTCGGGCACGATCGAAAATCCCGAAGGCAAGATCGCCACGCCCGACGAATCTCCGCCGTTCATCGACAAATTCATACCCGACCCGTCGACGGCGGCGTACGACACCAAATATCCCGACAAGGCGTCTCCGCAAATATCCTGCAACACGAACACCCCTCCATTCCCGCTCGAATCCTTAACCTGCATAATAAACAGCCAACGAAATCGTAATAAAGAAAACTCGGGGGTGCGAATCGCAATTTGACGGCTCACATTTTCGTGTAGGAGCGAGACGGCGTTGTTATTTCCCGGGCCCTTTGGGAGGGGGACCTTCTCGACGGGCCCGCCCGCCTGCAGAGGACGTCCCACAGGCGTCTGTTGGACTCGTCCCGTAAGAAGTCGAGGAGGTTCTCGGGCAGAACGGGCAGCCATACGGTCGTCGTAGCGCTCAAAACAATGCCCGAGGGTTCGCCGGAGGAGTCGCCGGAGCTCCGGCGGATATTCACTCTGACGTCGTCGGAGTTTCGGACGGTTTCCCAGTCGTGGACGGTTCCCGAGATTCCGAGGCAGAAGCTTCGAGTCATTCGCTGGCGCGAGCTTCACGATGCTTCTCTTTCCGTTTGGAGAAAGAGCTGCCGAGGAAGGAAGAACGTATTATCGCTATAATAATAGTAATAATCTAAGTCTACGGAAATATCGATGAATATATCATCAGTACCAATATCAATAAATGTTGAGATTAAATTGTACTTAGTCCCACATCGAATGAATCAAGCTCTGAGACCCACTTAATATGTCATGACTATATCCTTGAAAAATAATAGATAATGATCTATCATCCATAATGGATATTTTCATCCAAACATACCCATAGGTGTGTGTGTGTGTTTGTAAAGTACCTGAATGTTGGTCGTTTTGGGACGTAGAAGATATGACCATCGCGAAAAGCTCGCACTGTCTCCGAAGATTTGCGAGCCATTTCGGTGCGCCGAAGGCTAAGCCGCAACGAACCAGCGGCCCACATATGCGTGGGATGTTCGCCTCGTCGTACTCGGCGTGTTCTATCCAAATCACCTGAAAACAATATATTTTTTTTATATATATTTCTCTGAAGAATCTATAAGACTATAACATAGTTGTTACGAAGACGAATCACCTTTGAGCATCCGTTCGCCAAATCTTGTATGATGCAACCCGAAGGAAGCCTCCTACAAGTCGACGGCGTATTTTCGTTTGCGCCGTCGAACAAAAAATCGACGGATAAATCGACCACGGCCCACGTGTCCTCTCTATGCTGCTTGCAAAAGCGTATAAACTTCACTCGGCGAATAGGCACCATAGCCGAGAAAGCTATGAACTCAGCTTGCATCTGAGAAAAAAAAAAAAACAAAACTTAATAAAAAGCATCGAGCAAATCGATCAAGAAAAGTGCATCAATGAATTAATGATATATAGATCATTAATTAAACAAAGCACCAAATTCAAATTCCCGTCTTGTTCCCACTCGGGCCTGAAGTTATCGCGCCAACGGTCAACGCCCGACCAACGTTTCCCGGGAACATTTCGGTCCATTGGTTCTGCAAAAAGGGGAGGCTTTTAAAGAAAGAAACAATCTTGAACTAAAACGAAGTTACTAAAAAAATTCTTACCACGTCCATAAATGCCTCGACGAGAGTGGGCCCGCTGAGAATCACTGTCCCAGAAGCCTTTGTAGCTTCGGAGACGAAATGGCTCGGTTTATTACCGATGCTCGGAGAGAAGCACTTTGCGTATTCCTCGAGATTCAGCGTTTCGAATTCGCCTTCCATGCTTTTGAACCACATGGGACCTTCGGCCTGTCCTAACCTTAAAAGCTCGTCCATGGCAGACGAGGCAAGGTTCAAAAGCAAGGACTTATCGAAAGGAAGTCTACGTTCGAAGGCATAGCTCTATAAGCGAACTCCATGGATGGATCGAAGGCTCCTACGAGGCTGTTTCTTCTTCCTATCGCTAGCTCTAATTTCCCATCGGACATCATCATAGGACTATTGTTATTACCAAATCTGCTGCTGCCCAAGAACTTATTCGTAAGAACGCTGATTCGATTAAGCTCGTCCTTAAGCCTGGCGTTTTCGATCATTAAGTGGTGCTGCTCGGGGGAAATTTCCCCGAGGATCGCTGGGCTTCCACAGTTTTCGCAGATTGGATTTGTAATGGCGTCTCTCATGGCCATGTTTTCGACGCGCAGCTTGTCGTTTTCTTGCTTCAGCATCGAGTTCTCGTGCCTTTCCAATTGGGTCTGAAGCGTAATCAGCAGAAAGATCGAATCTTGGCATTGATTTTGCGCTCGAAAACGAAACGAATGAATTTTCTTTCTTTTTTTTTTGTACCTTCATCTGAGTTCTTCGATTCTGAAACCAAAACTTGATCTGCCTGCCCTCCAAGTTCAGTTTCTTGCCTAGATCGAGGCGCGCTTTTTCGTCGGGGTGGGGGTTCTCCTTGAATGCGCTGTAAGAAGAAACGAAAAGCTTAGGAAAACTGACTTCGATTATCTGCTATGTAAGAGCTAAGAGTCAGAACTTTTCTTTAAAAAAAAAACAGAAGGGTAATAATACTTTTCGAGCTCTTGAATCTGATAAGCAGTGTGTCGATGGTATTTTTTACGATTCGAAGACCGTTCTTCGCCTGCGCCGCCCGACCACCTTCGTAGTTATCACTGCTAGACCTATAATCAGCTTCATCTTCCCTAATCTTCCCACCCATCATTGAGCCGCCATTGTTGTAGTTCTCACCATCAAGCTCATTCCTCCGAAATTCTCAGTCTTGGGCTTCTTCAAAAAAAAAAATGCCCAGAAGATGAAATCACAAAAAGAATCTCACAAATTCAAGAAACAGAAAAAAATTGAATAAAATGGCAAACACAAACAGATAGGGAGAGAGAGATAGAGGGTGGGAGATGCATACTAGGCCCAGTGAAAGGGGAGGAGGGTTGAATGAAGGTTGAGACAACATAGGCTTGAAATGGTTGTAAGAACACAAACCATCAGTGAGCGTTTTCCCAGTGAATCTCTCACAGTTGTTCATCTAAGAGATGAGTGGTGGAATAGGAATAGGTATACAGTAGATATAACAGGCGCACTCTCCTAAAGAATTGCAGATTTCTCAAGCTCTCATCTTATTCCACGCCTCTATAGCTCTTATTAGTAATAAAGAGCAGTAATAACACACGCAAAAACCCAACTCCCTCGCGGCCCAGACATTCAATATCCTTTGCTTGAAAAAATAGTGACGGTGTAATGAAATGCACACGATGAACTTACTACAACCGACCGAGAGCAGCCAAGAAAATTTAAGGACAATATAAACGGGGTTGGTGAACAACGGTAGAACTCTCTAACTACGCCCTTAAAAAAGACCCACAGCTATCTATCTCAGTACTTTTTATCTTTCAAGAGAAAGATATTTGGGTTTTTGTCTTCGAAGGGGTTTATCGAGAGGGGAGAAATAGGGTTTTCATCATACCTAAGAAAAAACACACTACTTTTCGCTGCCTTTCGTTTTCCGAAGTACCACAAACTGCCAGAAAGCACATTCTAGTTCACACTTTCGTCGGCCTTTTTCTTCCTTTCAATCCAATCACATGCACTGCTTTTTCTTAAATCTTTTCCTAAAAATCCTATTCGGGATTGTAGAATAGAAGTGTCTGGTGGCCCAATCAAACCATAAAGTGCACACAAAAAGACAACATTTTTACTCGTTAAAACCACCCCAAAGTCCAATGACGTACGAATTATGATTCTACTCAAACGAGTCTTTAACACAAGTTAAACCAAACAGAAACAAAACCAACGAAATGAATACAAACATACATTTACCAAGCTTCCTTGTTTCTCGTAATCGAAAATATAGATTGATTCTTTGGCAGGTTTTAGAGCTGACTTACAGTGAACTCCAATGACTAAAATAATGCCAAGGAACTGTTCCTTTCTGTTCCGTTTTTCCAAAGATTGAATCTTTTTCTTTCTTTTGCGTAAAGGTTTGCTTTTTGTGATTAAAAAAGAAAATCTTATTGCTCAATTCTTGAAACTACGCTAGACAAGGGAGAGGGGGGATATGGCTATGATACGGCGGTGAAATTGGGCACGTTGTAATAAATTATGACGTTAATAGAGCTTACAAGGCGGGGCCCACTTGAGAAAATGTTCGTGCACCGTGTGATTATTGTGCGTTGCATCGTATTTTTCCACTGATATCAATCAATGTTATACGAGTTTTTTCAATTTTGTGAGCAAACTCATCCCAAGTCGTTCAATGTATTTTCTTGATTCAACATAGGAAACATTTCAATGTGTTTCGCACGCCGCGTGAAATGTGGATTGACATATTAGCAAACTAAATCAAGGAAAATCCTTTTTATTTAAAGGCAGTCGATTAACACACGGCGCTATTATCAAGCAAGGTAAGAAATAATAAAGAATATCTTACACATTGTCAAATAAGAATACCCCACAAAAAAAAAAAAAAATAGTGCACATTCTTCCTCTTTAATTATTTGCAATAATCATCCTCAAATATTACATGATTCTTGTTTTTTTTTAAAGTCACTAACATATGCTGATCTGAATTGGATAATATCGTAGAGTCTCATCCATTAATTACAGCTGATTAAGGAGATATAACCTCACGATTACAGACGTACATGAGTTTTCACTTTCCTTTTCGTTATTTCAGCTGTAGTTATGGATAAATGAATTACCGTGGGCCGCGAAAGTGGCGGGACGGGCTCCATTTTTCAGGCCCGCCAGAGGGAGTGCCTATGCGGCAGACGGTGGGTTTTGAAAGGACAGGACCGCCAAATATCATAAATATTTTTTTAAAATTAATATATAAATCAATTATATAGGTCTTTTTTATATTTTATGAGATCCAATTTTAATTTAGTTAGATTTGATAACATAAACTGTTATTTAAAGAATTTAAATTTGATTAGGGATAACTCAATTTGATTAGTTATTTTAATGTTTTTTATTTTTTTTAATAATTTTTCCGTTTTTACTTTTTTATATTTAAGGGGCCGGGCCGACTATTCCCGCTACCAGCCAATAGAGCGGGGCGGGACTTCATTTACCATGTCCGCAAATGGAAAAAAAATAAAATATTTATTTAATAATTACATATTAATTAAATTATTAACATTAATCACCTTTTTTCCTTTTCATATGGGGTATATAATTGGTAAATAATTAATGTTTACTCTACATATTAATTAGGGGTGAAAATAGAAAAAATGGGGGTGACAATATAATTACATGTTTCGAAATTCCTATAATTATTACACATTGAATTGATCTTTGATATTTGTAGAGAATCTATGAATAATTAATTATAATCCATCGACGCATAGAATGACGACCAAAAAAACATTAAGCAACAAAAGTACGAACCTAATATTATATGCAATTGGGTTCTGATGCGGCCCGAAAAATCGACCCTGCCATCAACAGTGCGCTGGAAGGTATCGGTCCGTCGCCGTTTCGAGTTCGTCGTCTTCGTCTTCAATTGATTCCTGAAATACCACGAAAAAACGAGCTAAGGGCGCCGTTTCGGCGACGCCCTCCGACGCTCAAGTCAGATAATTATTCGTCGGCGTTAAAGCGTAAAACAAATAGGATAATTAAAAGCATGTAATCGTAATGAGAGGTCGGCCGTGCTATGAGAATGATCAAGCCTGATTTTAGTCGTGAGCTCCCATAAATACATATCTCTAGTTGTATGTAGAAAATGAGTTGTAAATCACAGAGATCCCTCCTCGTACCTTCTCCTCTCAGCTTCTTATATACGAAAGGCAATGTATTAAGGAAGTAATACCACGACTAAGATAGTGGGGGCTTTGTAACGGCCCATGATTAGTAGTTAATGGTGAATGGCTATCACGTTGAGGGCCATGATGAGGCACACCGTGACCAAATGCGGCCTTGTGGATGTGTACATTTCCTTTGCTCAATCCATCGTTGCTCTCGCACAAGCCTAACGCTCCCTCGGGCCTTAATTGCATCGGGAGATATTTTTGCGGGCTCGTCTCCTCGGGAGATCTTTCTCGCCTCGGGAGGTATTTTCACGGGGAATATTCCCGCCCCTTCAGTCAAACTCGAATATTTGACTGCAAAATAAAAAGATAAAAGAAACGTTGCAATCACCTCCACTCCACCGTTCTTATATACTATTATAATTAACTAATAGAAAATGTCTGCCCAATGAAATATTACGTCATCGGCAGAATACACGTGGCAGTCAAAGAGAGAACCAGAAAGCTGTACTGTATCTCGTCCACATACGATCCACAAAGTGAAAGCGCTCACAGCTTTTCCCTCAAGAACTACGCAGAATCAACTCCAACGATGCACGTTTATTAGCCCACTAACAAAAACCCCACCTTCACACGATGATCTAATCAACCAAAGCTTATATAGGAATCAAGAATCTCACTAAGTTCAGGTTAAAAATCGAATCTTTGTTTGTGGAGAAGCGAAAAAGGTGGAGATACTATAAAGGAATTCGCGTAATTAACAAGATAAATCTTGTAGGAAGCCGCCGCGAGCATCATCAGCTATGCAGCGGAGCGATATCGAAAGCGTAGGCGAGCAGAAGAGAAGGGACGGATTATCATCCTCGGAGAGAGCGTACGCAATCGAAGAAGCGAGGGAACGAAGCTGGGTTTCATGGCTGATACCGTTTTTCGTGCTGATTTGCGTCGCGATGTTTGTGATTGAGATGCTCGTGAACAATTGCCCGAAGCACACAAAGAACGATGGCAACTGCGTTGCGAGGTTTTTGGGCAGATTTTCCTTTCAGCCATTGGGGGAGAATCCTCTGTTTGGACCTTCTTCTGACACGTTAGTTCCTTTTTCATTGCTCTCTTCCTCATGTCGTCTGATGATTGGGATATTGTGGGCTGCCCTAATTTTGCTTGCTGATTGTATTATGTTCATGATTACTTGTTGAGAAATGCCTTGTCCTCACAAAGGATAATGCTGTTTTGCCATTTTTCGTACAGTGTTGAGCTTTTCGATTGATGATTGGGATATTGTGGGCTGCCCTAATTTGTTTGCTGACTGTATTATGTTCATGGTTACTTTTGAGAAATGCCTTGTCCTTACAAAGGATAATGCTGTTTTGCCATTTTTGGTATGGAGCTGTTTGATTGATGATTGATGATTGGGATTTGATGATTTTGCTGCTGATTATGTTCATGATTGTTGAGAAATGCCTGTCCTCACAAAGGATAATTTGATTTTACAGTTCTTTTGATTGAGATTGATATGCCCTTGTTTCTGACTGTATTAGTTCAGGTTATTGATGCCTTGTTACAAAGGGCTGTTTTGATTTCATTGAGCTGTTGATGATGATTATGATTGGATTTTCTGCTAATTGATTACTCTAAGAGAGATTCTATGAGCCCTTGTTCATCTGTTTGATCCTCAGCTTACAAAGGATAATGTGCGATTTTCGTAAATGTTCGACTCTTTTGCATCTACTATATCAGACTAGATAAGCTCGGAGCCCTCAATTGGAACAAAATCGTTCACGAGCATCAAGGCTGGCGACTTATCTCATGCATATGGTTACACGCCGGCCTCATACACCTCCTCGCAAACATGCTGAGCCTCATCTTCATAGGCATTCGACTCGAGCAGAACTTTGGCTTCTGTAAGAACAAAACCCTTCCCATTCCCATAAAACAAAAACAAAAAAAAAAAAAACATCCTTAACTCCTTCTTCACTTGTTCGCAGTGCGAATAGGCTTCATATATCTCCTCTCGGGCCTCGGCGGGAGCGTACTATCCTCTCTCTTCATCAGAAACAGCATATCGGTTGGCGCTTCGGGCGCTCTATTTGGCCTGCTCGGAGCAATGCTCTCGGAACTTTTAACCAACTGGTCGATATACACCAACAAGGTTCGGTTCTTTGAACGTTTTTTTACTACGAGCCCTAATAGGGTTCGTTTCTGCAGATTTTTTTACGCGGGTCGTTTTCGTTTGGGAATTATTTATTGCAGTTTGCGGCGCTGCTGACCCTTTTGGTCGTAATCTTGATCAACTTGGCCGTTGGGATTCTCCCGCGCGTCGACAATTTCGCGCACATCGGCGGGTTCTTGGCTGGTTTTTTGCTGGGGTTTGTCCTCTCCTTCGTCCTCAGTTTGGTTGGGTCGAACGAAGGAATTTGCCAGCTGGCGTTCGCGTGAGGTCGAAGTATAGGCCTTACCAGTATGTTTTGTGGGTCGTTTCTCTTGTCTGGTGATCGCAGGGTAAGGAGTTTCTCTTTTCCTTCTTTCTTTCTTTTTTCGTCGTCTTCGTGCGTAACAGTTTGCTTATCATTGAAAATGGAACAAAAATTGCAGGTTTTCGATAGGCATTGTGATGCTTTTTAGAGGTGAGAATGGGTACGAAAGGTGTCGATGGTGCAGATACTTGAGCTGTGTTCCTACGTCTAAGTGGAAGTGTAATGAATCTTGAAATGATTCCAATTTCTTAGTGTGTGTCTCTCTTCAATCTATGGTTTGTGTCTTTATTATTTATTTTATGTGTAAATACTATAGGCATTCTTCATGTCGATTGTACTTTCGAATACAAGCCTTTAAGCCAAAAGATTGCAATTGATTCATTGAGCCAAATAATAAATTAAATATTTATATTACATGAAATGCGTAAGAACAAAATGAACGCGCAACAGATCTCGGACTCAGAACATCGTTGCGCACCGCAGAATGTGTCGGTGTTATTTACTTTGTATGTATAAAAGTTAATTAATAATATGGAAAACATGGAAAAACTATAAATATAAGCAAACCTTTCTTGCAAGGTATTGCATCAATCATCGTCAAAACCCATCCCATCGCAAAGCCTCGATTTCTCGTCAGCTCGGCTGAGTTTCGTCGCCGCCGATCTCCGTAAGATACTATTCGGTCGAATCTAGCCATGAATCCAGAATAGTAAGTTCTATACCTCGATTTGAAGGGGAATAAAATGATTGATTGATGTCGAGGATTAAGAGTTCCGTTAATCTTGTGTCGTCGATCCAATTCTGTGAAGGTTCTTCTTAGCTTCGGTATTTGATGTGTTGAAGATAGATCCGTCGATAAACTGAATAATTGCATTAGCTCTTCCAAATGAATTGTTGCCTTGTAGGTTTATTTTCTGATTTAAATTCAGTCGCGTTGCTAGGCACCCTATTTCGTCTGAATTCTTTGAAATTGAAATAGATTCACTTATTGCAGTGATTGCAAAACCTCGTTTTGGAATTTTTTTTTTTTTTTTCTGATCCTTTATTGTGTTTAATCTTACGTGTTTTATCTCGTTGAAATGATGTAATCAATTTACATACTGCTGCGCTTTTCTCAGTGACTACTTGTTCAAGCTTCTCTTAATTGGAGATTCAGGTGTGGGCAAGTCATGTCTTCTCCTGCGATTTGCGGTACATTAGCTGCTTATTATGTTCACCATATGTTGCTATCACTCCCATTTTCACTAGTTATTGCTGGACCTGGAGTTGGATTACTTTTGTAGCGGAGACTAATAAAGAAGTAGTTCATTCAACTCATCCACGAAATGTAGTTTTCTCAGATCACAAGCCATTCTCTGTTTTGTCTTGCAGGATGATTCATATCTCGACAGCTATATCAGCACAATCGGCGTCGACTTTGTGAGTGCCTCGTTATTATCTGGGCGTTCTATATTTACTTCTGCAACTATTCCGATAATTTCTCTCTTCTCTGACTTGTACAGAAAATCCGAACTGTTGAGCAAGATGGAAAGACTATTAAGCTTCAGATTGTAAGCACGTTATTTAGCATCAAGATCAGAATTAAAGCTAGTTTCTTAACTCCATCTAAATCTTTAAGAAGCATTTCTTTTCTTATTCCAATGGTTTTGTTGCTTAAACCTTCCAGTGGGATACGGCTGGGCAAGAACGATTCCGAACTATAACTAGTAGCTACTACCGCGGGGCTCATGGCATTATTGTGAGTTTCTCTTGCATTCCCAACAACCCTTAAAACTCCTGACCACAATTTCTATTTCCCAATATACCATTTTCCCATGACTTTGCAGATAGTATACGATGTGACTGATCAAGAGAGCTTCAACAACGTGAAGCAGTGGTTGAACGAAATCGATCGATACGCCAGCGATAGCGTCAACAAGCTCTTGGTCGGAAACAAGTGCGACTTGGCTGATAGCAGAGCTGTGCCTTATGAAACTGCAAAGGTTGCATACAGTTATTGGTTTTTTCTTTCTTCGTTCCAAATTCTTTCTTCGTTCCAAATTCCTTACGGGGGCAATTCAGTTACTGAGTTATGTTATGTTTTGAGAAGGCATTTGCTGATGAGATTGGCATCCCATTCATGGAGACGAGTGCTAAGAACGCCACTAACGTGGAGCAAGCTTTCATGGCTATGGCTGCCGACATCAAGAACAGGTTTTTCTCCCTGTTCTATTTCTATTCTATTCTTCTTCGTCGGTGGGGCAATTTCGTAATTTCCCTTGGATTATCTATCGTAGGATGGCGAGCCAACCCATGAGTAATGTAAGACCACCAAGTGTGCAGATTCGAGGTCAGCCAGTTGCCCAGAAAAGTGGTTGTTGCTCCTCTTAGCTCATTCTTCTTCTTCACTCATTGGGAGAGAGAGAGAGAGAGAGAGAGAGAGATCAACTTATATTATTGTCCATTCTTTGTGAAACAATTTATTTCTTTGTGGAGTGTTGTGTGTTCTGTACAAATTGATATTTGTTTGGTACACTGAATCATGAAACTGCTATTTTGTGAAACTGCTATTTTGTACCGTCCATAATGGATTTCTTCTTAAATTTGGGAGGACCTACAATGTAAGTATAATTCCAAACTATGGACGCGATTACAGATACCCGCGATGATACGGACAATTATTAATTTACATAAATATCAATAAGCGCCGATTTAAATTACATTCCTATGTTTCTAATAAGAAATTTACCCGCATACTAAAAAATAAAGTAAAATCTCTGCTATACTCTTAGTTAATTATATTAGCTTATTTAGTTAAACAATTCTGTTTAAGATAAAGGGTAAACTGGAAATAATTGATATTTTTTATCTTAAAAATTGTGAAACGACTTGTATTTAAAAACAAAAATAATTTAGTCATTGAGGGAGTACTAATAAACATCATCCGTACTAGATAATATTAAAAGCTCATCACCATCATCAATCTGAAACCCACAAAAACCATTCTACTCTCTCTCTCTCTCTCTCAAGTAGACCTGTGTTGTGGTACCACCCCTTATTGGGCCAGTTTATGAATAGCCCCCCTTATTGGGCCAGTTTATGAATAACCCATTTTTTGGGCCTGTTTAGGCCATTTCTTTTTTTACTCAGTTGATGTAATAAAATAGACCACTGAAGTGAAGTCTGAAACCGCAATTATACTGGCAACTTGCAGTTCCTTCTAGTGTAGAAATTGTCTATAGAAATTCGGGTCGGACCTCTGCATCATGAGGCCCACGCACACACGTCACACGGAGAAGGGGTGCTTGGTATAAGCTTGATGGGTTCCTTCTTAAAACCAATTGGTGTTAAAGAGCAGTGGTCGATCAAGCTTACAAACCCATTAATTTTTTCTAGATCTCACCACACCACACGTGACAATTCCAACATCTAGAAGTATCGGTATTGAGATGTATCAACAATTTAGTTTATAATACGTGAAAATGAAATATGTACTAGATGCATGGTTTTCAATAATGGCGTTGACGACTTCATTCAATTCGTCAACCACTTAAACCGATGTGTACTTGTAATAAATAATTGAAATTAGAGAAAAAAATTAAGTGGCGAATCAATCTAATCTAGCAAGACTATTCTTACATTAAACATTTGAAAATTTCGAGTTTCGTGCACGTATTCTTTGTATGGGTCTCTTTACACTTGTCATCATTAAATGAACAGTCATACCATATGATAAAACTTAATTTTGACCCGAAAACATTAAGTTAATAAAAATAAAAATTGTAGGTGCGTACAAAGACTTCAAAATGATAGCGGTCAATCAACGTTGAAACTTTCGGGTCCTCTCATACATTATATAATACGGTGTTAGACCTTTTTTGTCCATACATGTTAGGGAGTTTTGATGAACGATGTAATTGTAATGACGTTAGGTCTATAAATTAAGCAATTCGATTTGTGATTAATATGATGTCTAAGTTCATGATAATATCCTACCATGCATTGATCGTGAGCTATAAATCGTTAAAGTATTGAATATTTGATTCGCATGTGGTAACCTAGTAGTGTCTGTAGGGATCAGGGAATTCCGAGGAACGAAACTCGGGCGTGTGGTAACCTTGTAGTGGCTAGTGTTCGACTTGTTTCGGTTGTGTATTGGGCTAATCAATCAGTTTTCTATCCAGCTACGATGCCTTATAGTGATTGGTTAAACTCTTGGGGAGCAAACCCCAAGGAGATGAGTAAACCCCAGTTGGGGATATAACCTCTATAAAAATCATATCTCGCATTTACTTTTCAGTTATTTCTTTATCGCTGTGAGACAGACCCGAAACACATCCGACGTAACTAGGATATATCAGGCATACTCGTCACAAGCATCAGTAGGCATATCCAAGTCACCACACTTAGGAATTTTGAAAAGAAGCATAAAATTTTTAAGCCTAATTCATCCCCCACCCTCTTAGGCACATATCTTCATACGGTATAGCTGCTTTGCCAATCAACGTTAATATGAAAGAGTGCTGCGTTAGAAAGTGCCATTTATGTTATGTACAACAAAGCAAAGAATTGAATTAAATATTGGGGCCCGAAAATAAAAGACTTGTCGATACGTAACGTTTCATCAAAGGTTAATAGTACTTCGTTCTTATTGTTATATTGAGTTGATTGTTACATGGAAGTTTGAAATTTAAATATCTTTCTAAAAGTCGGATCTAAATTGTCAATGGTCCTCTCACGTGCGTTCTAAGTGGGGACATTAATCAATCAACTGTTAAGTGTTAACATTTTATTAAACAAATGAAATGAGGTGTTTGTTTAACACATGAGATTTCGAGGAAAGGACCAAAAAGTCAAATCAGTGTTAGTCGAGACAAGAACTAACCATACATCATAAATTAATATCTAATATATATTCATTATTTTTTATTAATCGGATAACTATACGTTGCTTCTCATCTCCTACCTCAGAACCCTCCCACGAAACCTCCTTAGACTTCTTCCAAAGCTTTTTTATATCACATTTCAAATCTATATAACCATTCTCTTCACTCAAACATCTTCCACTTCAAATCATCAGCAAAGCAAAATCCAAACAACAGAAAAAAAAAAGGAAAAAAATGGCATCATCACCTGATGAAACATATGCTCTTGAATTCATTCGTCAGCACCTTCTCGACGATGCTTCTTTCATGGAAGAAAACTGTTGTTTTTCTGATTATTACAGCAAAGATTCAACTTCTGAGCTTTCTTACATATCCGACGAATCTCAGATTTCAAGATCTTCGAGCCCTTCCGAACAGAAGAACAATAAGCCTTCTCTCAACATAGCAGTTCCCCAGAGATCCACGGCCGTTGTCACGGCCCAGGCGAAGATCGTCCAATTAGATCGAAACCCATGCGGCGGCGGCGACGACGACGATAGGAGGCATTACAGGGGCGTCAGGCAGCGACCGTGGGGCAAATTCGCGGCGGAGATCCGCGACCCCAATAAGAAAGGGACACGTGTCTGGCTGGGGACGTTCGACACCGCCGTGGAGGCGGCGAAGGCCTACGATAGGGCGGCGTTTAGGCTGAGGGGAAGCAAGGCAATCCTCAATTTCCCGCTCGAAATTAGGAGCAACCTCGGCGGTTCTCCGCCGTCGCCGAAGGCTGGGAGGACGAAGAGGGTTAGGGAAGATAGCAGTGAGAATAACAGCCGTGTGGAGAAACAAGTTAAGAGGGAAGAGAGACAATTAACGGAGCCGTCGGCTTTTCCGTTAACGCCGTCGAGCTGGTCGGCGGTTTGGGACTGCGCCGACGTGACGGGCATCTTTGAGGTGCCGCCGTTATCGCCGTATCCGAGCTCGGGGTTTTCGAGCTTAATCGTCATCTGAAGAGTTGTTAAGGTTTAAACTGTGTATTTGTGTACTTTTAAGCACCTGACAGGGATAAAAGATGTCGGCGGTGGTTTTGTCTTCGTTTGTTTATTTCTTTGTATAAACTAAATAATAATAATTCCTCCGAAAAAACTAAGTAATAATAATTATCTTCTCTCCGGTAAACATTGAAATCCCGACGAAAATACACTAAAATAAATCGGAATATCTTCCACCTAGTCACAAGATCATTAGCTTTGTAGTATCCTCCAAACTTCAAATTCATTTTAAATATATATAACTTGGGGAATATGTATTAAATGAATAGATGCGTTAAAAATAGTTAAATAAAATATATAAAATTAATTCTTACATGACTCGAGAGCTTAAGATTTTTAGACGCATGGTGGTTGGGAGGTCATGAAAGCGAACCGTGACGACCATCAATAAAAGAGAAGTTCACGTTTAATGATAGATAAGAAAGAAGGTTTGCTTAAGGTTGTTGTAAATAAATGTATAATTTAAAATGTAATACGATGCGTTGCGTTAAAGTTTAAAGTTTGAGATGAGTAAGGTTCAAACAAAAATTATGGATAAAGAATGAGAGAAAGGGAAAAGGATGAGCAGAAATCAAATCCAAGATATCCCATAGAAAAAATTGCTTATGCCCGGTTTGGATTTCCGGATTTGAAAGTCGGATTTCACTCAAATCTTCCATTTGGCAATCGCAAGATTTGGATTTCGATTTCGCCCAAATCAAGGGGAACTCAAACTCTTATAGTTCGTCGGATTGAAAATTCCGTGTCAAATGATGCGTTTTCGAAATCCAAGCTGAGCACATAACGAATATTCGTAATTGATAATAATATTATAATATTAGTATAAAAATAGTAACAGTAAATAATATTAATTAAATAATAATAATGGTAAAAATAATATAATAAGGGGGAACGAGGAGTCGAGTCGAGTCGATTCGCAAGCTCGATGAACCGACTCGAGCTCGTCATGGATTCGCGAATGAGCCGGCTGGAGCTCGTCACGGGTTCGCGGATGAGCAGCTCGAGCTTGAGCTCACTGTGGGCATCGAAGCTAGCAAGTCGTTCACGGGCTTGTTTTTATGTAATGATTTTTATTTTACTTTGTACTTTTTAAATTATTTTAGAAAAAGTTAAAAATCGAGTTCGACGAGCTTCACGAGCTCGAGTCGAGCTTTGTTTTGAAATCCGAATTCGAACTCCTAATGTTTGCCAACAGTGAATTGGATTTGAAATTACGGTTTTGAAATTCACAAGTTAAAATTAAGCGGTTTCATTCAAATACCGAATCCAAACGCAAAAAATTCATCATTTTTTAAGCCGGGCAATCATATACTCGACCCCGACCGAACTACGATCATCCTATCTTGAAGTTTTGAAATTTGAAGTAGCAATACAAATAGCATAAAAATAAAATAAAGACGAAGACAAATAGATTAGTTAATCGTTGACCTTGACCTTTACTAGTCATAATAGGTCAGATTCAATTTGCCATATGTATGTATGTAATTGTAAAGAGTCTATAGAGAAATATCAATTAATACAGATACGAACCCCTATGAATGGATTTGATGTGTCAAATTGGAATTTAATTTCAACCCCCTTTTTTTTTCAAAAATATAATTTTACTAAATAACAGATATAGAAATAAGTTATATTGATTTTTATGTTTTTTGAGCTATAATTTGTACTTTAATAAATAAATAAATTAATATTAAAGAAGTTGATTGACTTAATATATTTAATTGATTTAAATATAACGTTATTACAATTTATACAGCAAAATTGGACATTATACCAACTAACTTTTGCAATATACCAGAAATTGCGGAAATTATACCATCTATTATACCAATAACTAACGTTATTTTAATTTTATGCGGCAAAGTTGGACATTATTCCAATAACTTTGTTATTATATCAGAAATTGTAGTATTATACCATCCATTATATATTTGTAATAATGATAACAGTTGATATAATTTCCAATTTTATTTATATAAAATTAAAATATCGCTATTTTGTTGTATAATTAGCGATAACAATTGGTATAGCAATCAAAATATTGGTATAGTGTCTAATTTAATTTAAGAAAAGGATATTTTCGGCCGTTTACTATTTGAAGGTATTAAAACACACAATTTTTCGAAGACGAGTACCGAACATGAAGAGGTTTTCGCTAGGGGTACGAACGGGAAGTTTAAACTCCAAAGGGACTGACAAGGAATTTTCCCTTCGGAAAATAATATGACAAAGGAAAAATAATTTCATTCAAGAAGGACTTCAATTGTGCATGCAATGCACGTAAATTATTTTCATTGAAATAATACGCAACCCCCAAATTAAATGTGAGGACACGATTTTATATTTTATTTTATAACAAGAAGAAGCTTCGAAGGTCGCAGTTTTGTCAGCGTGTGAACAAGAAGAGTATTAAATTCGACCAGTAGAACTAACTAGAAGCAGTAAAATCAGAGACCATTGACTACATTGACTTTTTCAGACTATTTACAGTAATTTTGACGAAGTAAATAACATCAACAAATAATTGAAAATTGACAGCTGATGCTTAGTGGTAATGATTGTCACGAACTTAACATGGAAGCCTTTACTAAAAGCCTTTGTAATTAAGGGGGTAATATGAAATGAAACCCTCCTTGTTAATCACACGGGTTATTCAAGCATGAAGATTGACTTATATAATTGACGAAAATGACATGACAATAACGCCTGACGCATAATTAATACACATTTGGTTAAAATAACCGAAACGTCAATTCCTAGTTTCCTAATTGGTAGTAGTGATCGTGCTGTAACAAAGAAGACGTAATGAAGACTTGTATTATTTATGAGCTTACAAGATTTTTTTTTATCAAGATAATAATATTGACCAGCCAACTTCGACAACTCTAGATATTATTTAATCGACCAGGTCAAGTCGCTTGGACTTTGAACTTCGGTTATGTGGAAAAATATAAATGCCTATTGCTATTTTTTTTAATTCACGTATCTAAAACTCATTATCAGTTGTGAGACGAACTATGAGTTATCTCCTACTTTTTTTTGCCTTCTTTTTTAGCAAGACTCGATCTAAATAAAAGAAAAAATTCGGTTTTTTTTATATAATTCACAGCGTAACGTTTTTACTCGTTTTGGCAGATACTTGCATACTCATATAGCGTAATGAGTCTACTTATTTTATTTCACCTCGCGTCGTGATGGCTCCACAAATAAATGAGAAAAGGGTTCACATACGACTACCATAACTAAAATATCCCAATAGTATTCAACCCATATCAAATAATTTAATCGAATGTGTGTGTGTGTTTGAACATTATCTCTATATATATGTTTGTGTGCCATCATGGCACCATATCTCTTTAGACGTCGAAAGTGTTTTGATTGCATGATTTTCCATGGCTACCCCAGACGAAACCCTAGCACTCGAACTCATAAGCCAATTTCTCTTATTAGACGAAGACTTCACCTCATCACCTTTCGAAAACCCAAGCCCATGTTTCTTCGACGAGGTCGACCCATCGCCCACCAGCCGACCCGACCCGCCCATCAACCCAAACCCATTCGACATCATAACTTGTGAACAACCCTACTACCACCACGACCCTAATTCGACGGGTGGGGCCCGAAGCTACAGGGGAGTGAGGAGGAGGCCGTGGGGCAAATACGCCGCGGAGATCCGCGACCCGACCCGTAAGGGCAGGCGTGTTTGGCTGGGCACTTACGACAGCGCCGAGGATGCTGCTAGGGCTTACGATATCGCCGCGTTTAAGATGAAAGGCAGCAAAGCTATTCTGAATTTTCCGATGGACGTAGGGAAATTGGGCCCGCCGCCGGCCCGTTCGGGCCGACGGAGAAAGAAGAAGGGATCTCAAGTGAAAGCCGTTGGAGATGTTGATGAGTTAGTTGCATGTAACGATATATATGATGATTATTCGAGGATTTAGGGCTTTATTACATAGGTTGGCGGAGAAATGTTCGCGAGCTCTGTACTAATATAATATATGTTGTTCGTGTGTGTAAATCGCGCAATAAGTAATATAAGTTACTACGCAAGGAAAAATATTACCATAATATATTTCAATCATTTAAAAAAAAGGCAAAACTTTTATATTCAAACCCCCTTCTCCCTGTAAAATTTGCTCGCACTTTTTTTCTCTAACAAATCGTAGGATCGATCTACGAATATCTTCTCCCCTTCCTCCAAATGGAGGTTGGGGAAACTCCATTTTTCTTCATTTCTTCCTTTATTGTCCTTTTATTTTGTATTTTCCTTCATCTCCCATTGTGGGAGCTTCTGTCTCCTATTTTGGGAGTTCTTCTTCCCCTTCGCGGGATCTTCTTCCCCATTTTCGGGGATTCTTTCCCATTTTTGGGTTTCTTCCGCTTTGGGGCTAGGGTATCTTAGATGGTTTTCATCACATTTCATGGTTTATAACTTATTAATCTTTGACTTAAGAGGTTTCGGGTGGATATTGATGCTCTTGTAATCAAAAGCGGCGTCTCGACTAAGACTGAAGATATGATTGTTCCCGAGTTTGCGCTCATTATTGTTGTGGGGTTTTAGAATTAGGTTGTAATAGAAGTTCATTTATTGCATCTGTTGTCAAAGAGGCCGTGACGTGCCAACATGCGCATGCTCACTTATAAATTTCAAATCGACGAGGTAAGAGAGAAAAAGAAGATATGTTAAGCCATAAATAACGAAATAATTTTCTAAATAAAGATTACAATTTCAGCTGTCTTCTTCGGTCAATTTCCTTCCCAACCTCGTCTCTAAATGTTTTACATGGTGTGCGCGGGTCAACTGGATTTGCACCCCCTGCGCGCGCACGCGAGCGGTACATGTATGGTATAATATTGCCTATTTAATTTTAAACACATAAAAAGCACATATATATAAGGAGGTAGAAACCTTGTGTTCTAACCAATGTGGGACAATCACATTTTCTCATTTTATTTCCTCAAGTATTAAGCACATTCTTATTAAGCCCAATAACTCAAACAGAAATCATATTAGTGAGTATTTTGTCAATAATTCACCGTAGCCCAGCCCACCAAGTTTAGTGACGAGCTCGAGGTGAACGAAAATGAACAAAACCCAATAATCACCAAGAAAGAAGATAAAAGAATTAAATAGAAAATCGATAAATATAAGCAATTTTAATAGCTTCAGTTAGGGCTGAGCATAATATGAAAATCACTTTATTAAATTTATACATGAAATCAGGCTTAGTTAATATCTTTAATATACGTATTTTATGGTAGACGATTACATATGAACATCGTTGAGAAACTATGTCTCGCTCGTAGTTTGACATTTTATTACTGAAAAATATAAATAAAAAAGGTAACCACTAAATGAAAAGAATGAATGATGATTGATGGGTTGTTCTCCAACGCAGTATTGGTAGTGCGATCATACAAGTCTTCGGTAATTATAAGCATTGAGAAGCATAGCGTGGTTCTTGAAAAGTGAAGTGTCCCTTATGATTAAAGATGTAGACTAGAGTTTTTGAAAATGATGTTCCATTAAATAACTTTAAAGCTAAAATAAAATCAAATTTCCAAAACAACATGATTGTTTTACGTTAAATTATTACTCTCAACTCTTTGCTTCAAAATGCAGAATGTTTTTGTGCGTACAACGCGTAAACCTTATTACTCGTTAAACATAGGTGATAATATGATTACAAAGATTTGATTAGATTGAAAGATCTATTTAATTAGCACAATCGTCATAATGCTGGCCAACCTCTTAACGAACTCACATTATGTAAATTTTCTCTATCATTTATGATAAATTCAATGTTGATATCCCTACATTAGAATGTCAAAACCATTTGATTGTCAATTCATCACAAGGGCGATATATTTTTTTTCACCTATACATATCTCGAAGTAAAGCCACTTTTTTGATATATGAAATGATAAAAGTTGACATGTAATTATTACCCGATACCTTTTTTTGAATCGCTCTTCCATATATTATCCCAAACTACCAAATGAAAGAATATCAGGTTTCTACCGAGTGATTATATGCCTCGTTGAATTTTGCTATTCCCACTATTTTATTTACATTGCATGCTTGTCGAAATGTATTTGAAAACAATCATGTCAATCCATTTTAACACTAATAACAACGCGTCTTCTTACGCGCTTACTCCATCTCTCACTTTCCCTTCGTTGTAATTCCTTCTCTGTTGTAAAATATAAATAAGAAAGAGGTAACCTAGTTCCGTTTTCGACGGAACTATCAAACTTTGATCAAATTTTGCATCCTAACTATAAAATCCTCACAAAGGAACTTTCTAATGCGTAAGTAAATTCCATGAATTAATTTTTTTTTACTTTTCGAGAAATTCATTAAATAGTGTATATTCACACCGAAAAGGAGAAAAAGGAATATCTATCCCATCACTGAAAGCTATGGTCTACCAGAATCAACAGTGTTGTGGAATGGGGACTAAAATGAACAGTGATTTATGTCATAAAACACGCCGAATATATACCACATAGTTTAGGGTCCAGAAATAAATAAAATATTTCTGAATTATAATATCTGACACAATGATGCATTCATGCATATGGTGTAGTCACTCTCTATAATCATCTCTGGAATTTTCCACGTTACAATCATTCCTTTTTAGTTTATAGTTTGATTTCTCATATTTCATCATTTATTTTGTAACATTTGATGATCATTTGTATGTAAAAAGATATAAATACATAATGCATATTGACGTCGTACAAACTCATTTATTTTCAGTAATTGTAAAACAATAAATTATTAGTTAGTCTATACGTATTTCATTAATGACGATAGTGAGGTAACGTTGGTCAACATAATTCAAAAGCCAGTCAACGCAAAGAGGGACAAATGAGTTTCCAACATCACCTCTGATCCCATACAAGGATTGGATTAGTGGGGCTAAAGCATTTATATTTTACAAATCTGAAAAAAAATAAAAAAATTATTCAAACTCCAATTTCATTTTAAATTTTTTTTCCCGAGAAATTTCATTTCATATTTAATTTATCATATTAGGTATATTACTATAGCATACCGCACATCATGGAAACAAGCAGCAACATGTGGGACCACGGCTCCACGAAAATAATGCGTATATATATATATATATATATATATATATATATTCTTAAGGGTCTAGAGATTTTATTTAACATATATAGTGTGCGCATTTAGAATGTTTGACAAGAACGCAGGCACTTGCTACCAGCTGGAAAAAAGTTAGGGATGACTATAAGTTTGTGTACCGTGGCTAATATGTTTTCTTACATAAATTACTAATTTCATTCTATTTATATCAATATATATATTGTTTTTTTAATTTTTTGTGTCAAATTTTCTCATATATTGCCAAGAAAAGGGACAGCCTCGTCAGTTAGAGAAGAAGACATTTACGTACATTATGGACAGTTGAAAGCTTCGTATTTAGTGAATAACAATAATAATGCAATAACGCCTTGTCTTGAAATGGGAAACTGTCATATTCCTTCTTGTAAGATTTCCAACTCAATTAATTAATATGTTGCTGCAACCAAACAAATAAATGCAAATAGAACCACATTTGTTTATGTTACGTCTTTCACTGTTATATTTTGTTCGCTTGTGTCATGTGTGTGTGTGTGTGTAATATATAAGGGCATCTCATTATTTATAGATACTCCAACGATTCTCATTATCTTTTAAATCAAACCATCTAACTTTCTCCAACAATTAAGGTTTCTCAACATTTATTTAATTACATACAGCATTGCCAGCTATATTATCGTGGGGTTTGGTATACGTAACCTTGTTAGTGTTGCTATTGCTACACTTTCAAATTCAAATGCGTAAGGAATATTTCGACATTTTCTAAGCAAAGGAAAAATGTATACCAATCATTACTCGTAACATACACAAACCTATAGCTACTTTTCCTAATGTCATCAATGCTCTTTTAATAAATATTTTAATTATTGTATTGCAATAATATAGACTATAGAGGATGTTATTTTATTTTTTCGCCATTTACTTTTACATTATATTATTAAGGAATATGCAAGTGTCGCATTCACATGCGATTCTTGAATTCTTTTGTTGTTATTTAGTGGGACATTTGCAGGTTCAATTACTGAATCACTGTACGCGTAAAAAGCTTCCCATTCCATTCCACAAAGCTTTATTAATTGGCAATTATGTTACGAGTCGGTCGTATTATGATTAGTTGTAATTATTTGGTCCATTAGACATTACAAAAATTTGAAATTTCATTAAATCCTATGTTGGCTTGCCTATGAAAATAGGCCGTTATTAACCATAACTCAGTTTATAATAATGGGCATATGTATAGAATGGCATGCGTTATGCAGCATGCGTTGCATTGCATAAAAAGTGATAATATTTTCTATGCCTCGATACTGATGAAATAATCGGATAAGTTATGTCAACTTTGTGTGTGTGTGTGTGTTATTATTTTTTTGCACATGTATTTTATTATGAGGACTATTGTGGTAAAGGATTTCAACGCTTATGTGAGCTTACTATTCAATATTTATGCAAAGTTCTGTAGCATATTGCAAAAATTGATTATTTTTTTTTTTCAGTTTAGTTCGTCGCGACCCCATCTTCACAAGCAAGTATTGCTTTAATCTCAACATAAGAACATTAAATATATATTCCAAAGAATAGTAACAGAAGGATGGGAAATTGAAATCACTTTCTTGGATCCTTCAACCCTAATTTTGGTGCCCATCTTCAATCAAATTGTGCTCTCTGGCCCAAAAGATAAAGTTAAAAAAACAAGGAATGATGAAAAAGTATCGAGTGTGATAAAACCAAAAGCGAAAAAAAGTAAACACAAAATAAACTAAAATAAAAACCGAAAAGATAAAGGGAGAAACAAGAAGTTGGTGACTACATGCAATTTTAGTTCAAGTGTGATGTCAAGCGAGACATTGCGTTTTGCAACTTTGTTTTTTCATTTAGTTTTATTGTCCGAAAAAAGAAAACCACAAACCACTTGACAAAAAAAAAAAAAGAAAGAAAAAACAATCATGACGATGAAACAAAACAACAGCACAATCCTTCTCTTTCATGCACTCCAAAAAAGCAAAGACGAAACGATCCTTCCCCACCTTAAAATCTTACACCATGTCAAACAATTCTCCTTCAAAACTTGTCTCAACAACACAAAACCCAAAGCCATGAACACTTCTAACCTCTTCTTTCTCTTCATTACATCATTCTTCATTCTTGATTCTCCGCCGTCGGTTCTTTCCTCCTCCTCGCCGGCGCCGTCGCCAGTTCAGCTCCTCGCCCTTCTATCCATCAAATCTTCCCTAAGAGACCCACTGAACACATTCAAGGATTGGGACCCAACCACCGCATTCACCCGACCCAGATCCGACCCGCCGGCGTGGTGTTCGTGGGCTGGAGTCAGATGCGACGCCAAAGACGGGACAAGTCACCGCCCTTGACTTGTCCGGCCGGAATCTCTCCGGCGTGATACCGACGGAGATCAGATACCTTCCTCACCTTCACCACCTGAACCTCAGCCGTAATGGGTTCGACGGTCCTCTGCCGCCGGCGTTGTACGAGCTGCCCAACCTCAAAACCCTCGACGTCAATCACAACTCCTTCAGCTCCAACTTTTCCGCCGGAATCTCGAGGCTGAAATCTCTCACCTATCTAAACGCTTACAGCAACAGCTTCGCCGGCCCTTGCCGACGGAGCTCGTCGGACTTCAGAACCTAGAGTACCTCAACCTCGGCGGCAGTTACTTCGAAGGAGAAATCCCAGCGATTTACGGCAACTTTTCGAAATTGAAATCCCTCTACCTCCAAGGAAATTCTCTGACGGGTCGGATTCCGCCGGAGCTGGGATTCTCCGGCGCCTCGAGCACGTCGAACTGGGCTACAACTCGTTCTCCGGCGGCGTCCCGCCGGAATTCCCGCGACTGGCCGGTTTGACCTACGTCGACATCTCATCTGCCAATTTATCCGGCGAGCTCCCGCCGGAATGGGCCGGGCTGGAAAAGCTGGAGACTCTTCTTCTGTTCAAGAACCGAATCTCGGGCAAATTCCGGCGAGCTGGGCCGGGATGAAATCTCTGAGGGTCCTCGATTTATCCGATAATCAAATCTCCGGCGCTATTCCGGCCATGTTCTCGGGATTAAAGAATCTCACAACCCTATCCTTAATGAACAACGACCTCTCCGGCGAAATCCCGCCGGAAATCGGCGAACTACCAAACTTAGAAGCACTATTCCTATGGAACAATTCCCTCGCCGGAGAATTGCCGGAAAAACTCGGCCTCAACGGAAAACTACAGCGCTTAGACGTCTCGTCGAATTCACTAACGGGCCAATCCCGACCAACCTCTGCCTCGGAAACAGTCTAACGAAGCTCATACTCTTCTCCAATCGATTCGCGGGCCGAATCCCATATTCCTTAGCCAACTGCACCGCATTGGTCCGATTGAGGATCCAAGAAAACGCACTCAACGGCTCGATACCGTTCGGCTTCGGCTCGTCTCCTAACCTAACGTTCTTAGACGTTAGCGGGAACCAACTATCGGGCCCCATCCCGAGGGACCTCGGCGAAGCCGTGAAGCTAGAGTGCCTAAACATGTCGGGAAATTCGTTTCGCTCTCATCTCCCCGACAAGATATGGAACGCCCCGAGCCTTCAGATATTCTCGGCGGGCTCGGCCCAACTCATCGGAAAGATCCCGGATTTCGTCGGGTGTAAGAATCTGTACAAGATTGAGTTGAACGACAACGCTCTGAACGGAAGCATTCCGTGGGACGTGAGCCACTGCGAGAAGCTCGTGAGTTTAAACCTAAGACGAAACTCGCTCACGGGGATCATCCCGTGGGAAATCTCGGCGCTCCCTTCTATTACCGAAGTCGATTTGTCCCACAACCTCCTCGTCGGGACGATCCCTTCGAACTTCAACAACTGCACGACTTTGGAGACGTTCGACGTCTCCTACAACAAGCTCACGGGCCCCGTCCCGTCGTCGGGCTACCTCCGCCCATCGTCGTTCGCCGGGAACGAAGGGCTGTGCGGGGCCGCTGTCGGGAAGCCATGCCGGGCCGACAGCGGGCTGGAGGAGGAAGGAGTCGAGGCCCGTGGAGGCCGGCCCGGAAAGAAGACGGCCGGAGCCGTGGTGTGGCTCGTGGCGTGCGGGTTCGGGGTCGGACTATTCGTGTTGTGGTCGCGGGGGCCGATGCTTGCGGGCTAGATACGGGCCCGCGGGCCGACGGGGCGGGGAAGGGACGGGCCCGGAGGCTGACTGCGTTTCAGAGGCTCGGGTTCTCGGCTGAGGACGTGCTCGAGTGCGTGGAGGTCGGACGGGGCAGCGGTGGTCGGGATGGGGTCCGCAGGGACGGTTTACCGAGCGGAGATGCCGGGCGGGGAGGTGATTGCGGTCAAGAAGCTTTGGGGCAAAAATAAGGCGGGCGGGCGGGTGGGGGGGAAAAGGAGGGCGGGGAAGTGCTGGCCGAGGTCGAGGTCTTGGGAAACGTGAGGCATAGGAACATAGTGAGGCTAGGGGTGCTGTAGTAACAACAAGTGTACGATGTTGCTGTACGAATACATGCCTAACGGGAGCTTGGACGACCTTCTCCACGGAAAGAACAAGGTCGGGGATTGGGCCACGAGGTACAAGGTTGCGCTCGGCGTGGCTCAGGGGATTTGCTACCTACACCACGACTGTGACCCCGTGATAGTCCACAGGGATGTGAAGCCGAGCAACATACTGTTGGATGGGGACATGGAGGGCTCGGGTCGCCGACTTTGGGGTGGCCAAGCTCATACAGAGCCGCGAGTCCATGTCCGTGATCGCCGGCTCGTACGGCTACATTGCGCCCCGGTAAGTCTTCCTTTTTTTCTCTCGAGCAGTCCTGTAATTTGTGGAGTTGGCATTATAGGGACAGAGAATTTAGGAGTGACATTATACGGACAATAACTTGCATATTTAAACAACTAAGGGCATTACATGTTGGAGCCCTAGATTAATCCTAGTTTATGCTTTCTTGTCGGAAAGTTGATCTTTTTTAATTACAGAATATGCGTACACGTTGCAAGTGGATGAGAAGAGCGACATATACAGCTACGGCGTCGTCTTGAGGAGATGCTGACGGGAAAAAGGTCGGTGGAGTCGGAGTTTGGAGATGGGAAGAGCATAGTCGATTGGGTGAGGTCGAAGGCGAAGGTCAAGGACGGGGCGAAGGCATTGTTGGACGAAAATTGCGGGCTTCGTGCGATTCGATTAGGGAGGAAATGATGATGATTTTGCCCATCGCGCTTCTATGCACGAGCCCCAACCGGCGGATCGACCCACGATGAGGGACGTGTTTCGATGCTGCAAGAGGCGAGGCCGCGGAGGAAGTCGAACGGCAGCGGCGTAGAAGGAGATTTTGTCTTGGATCCTAAAAAGCCACCACCTTGGATTAGATTGATTAACTAATAAATAGCGTTCACATGCTTGAGTTTTTGTTCTTTCTGAGTTGAGATTGTGGGGATTGGTATGAGTGATTCTAGTTTTTTTTTTTTTTTTGGTGTTCTTTCTTATGATTCTTATCTTATCTGTAGTTGTTTTTTTTATGATTGGTATGTATATGCATCAGATTCCTAAAGAATATTGGAAGGTTTCTCTTCTGAGTTACCAAAACGAAAGATGGATATATAAAAAATAATTTTTTAGAAGTACCATTTTGGTCCGCTTCGAGTTCTTCTTCACTCAAATCTTTATACTGATACCATTCTGCGCCAGCATGCCTACAGGCAAAGGAGGCCTAACAAAAATC